>LPNX011212084.1:630300-792256 GCA_001517045.1 Pseudotsuga menziesii
AATGAGATATGTAATTATTGCTGGATTTAATATTTTTAAAATAGAAACAGAAACCTAATGCATGCAACCTATGGATTCTCTTTAAATTTCCATGCAAAACGGACGATTTCCCTAAACTAGATCTAGAATGCTTAATGAAACATTTTAGAAATGAGATCTATATTATGAGCCTTGAAATAATAGATCTGTGTAAGTTTTACTTTAATATGACAGATCTAAATGATAAAAAATCTTGTAACCAAAGTAACCAGGTAAGATTTGGATTTTTATAAGGAGGAAGAGAGAGAAAGAGTGTTGGAAGCCTTGAAGATCAACTGTGGAGCTTTTTGGTGGAATGTCGAGGGACTATGCCTTTGAGAAAGTTTTGGAGAAAGTGAGGAAGCAAACCAGATCAGCACCCTCTCCAAGCTAGGAACCTACAACTAAATCCAAAGACTTGCCAAAATGCTGGTGAGATCCGGTTAATACATAAACAAAGATTTCAGAATAGCATGCATATAAACTTATAAAACATGTTGAATCTAGATCTCTAAACATGCATAAAAAGGAAAGAGATGGCCAATAAAATTATTAACAAACTCCTTTCCTATCAAGATCATAATAAACTTATTATCAATCTTTAGCAATGGATCCACAAACAATCAGCAAGTTATGAACATAGATACAGGTTACCTCAGTAAAACATGGAAATGCTTATCCACACACACAATAACATGACACGATCTTGCCTCCAAATATTATCTTTATTTCAAATGAACAATAACAATGGTACAATAGCAACATCACCTCAATCCTAGTTCTAACTAGCTTGGAAGAGGTAATCTGTGCTTTATTTATAGCAAAAATAGGAGATCTAGCCCAGGGGGGCACAAGTCCCAAGGAGAGAGAGACTGCAGCTACATGTGGAGTGAATCTAAGCTTGATCTGAGTCTATCTAAGTCTGATCTGAGTCTCACTGAGTCAAACTGTCAATCGAAGAGATGATCTGACTGACACCTCAACCTACTAACTGAAGCATCCACCAAAACTCATCCAGATGAGCCCACATGTGTGGAGGAGGGAGAGAGGGCGCAATTCCCAAGGATGCATGCAGTAATGCACTCCTAGTTCAGTCCAAATCACCTCCTTAAGTCAAGGAATGGTCAGATTCAGTCAATCCCAAGCCGACGAGACTGATTTCAGTCAAATCGGAGCAAATCCCAATGATTTAAGATTTTGATTTTTCTCCATTATTTAATTAATTTATTAATCAAAATAATCAATATTTGATATTTAGGTATTTTTGACCTGAGTGATGGACAAATCACTCAAAACTTAGAAAAAGTAGGTTTATGGGTTTACATGGTGCTCTTAGCTTGAAAATGAGCACCCCCATGACTGAAACTGAATTCCGAGCCCACTTTTATTACAAAATCAATTTTTCCAATTAGACTATTAAAAAATAGCCTAAGTTTTGTGGAAAAATTAAAATTAAAAAAACTTTAAAAAATAAAAGATAACTAAAACTTAGGGGGACTTAGACATGTTCATATGACTTGACCATGATTCCTAGCATGTTTATACATTGACACATAGACTCTAATAACCTCAATAGGCCTAAATGCCAAGCCGACCACCCCAACTTTGGAGGTATTGAGTGAAAAACTCAAAAATTATCAGTCATTTATTCAACAACCAATAATAACCAAAGGAAAAAACACCCTAGGATGATCATATTGAAAAATAAATTCTAAGAGACCGAGTCTTTTACAGACACTATCATGGTAGAACAACTTATTACAACTCCCCTATGGGGTATGAACATGTGATATAGTACAATAAGCACTTCCCAAAAGCATTTCCGAAGGTCTTCTGAAGTCTGAACAAATCATCTTTGTCCAGTTCACTAGGCTCACTTGATAAAAACCACTAAGTACAACTTCGGTGGTAACACCGACCACGAAGTGTTGTTGTTCAGGGTCCCACATATGAATAATGTGCTCTAGAACACACACATATGCCTTGATTCTGGGCACTCTGAAGTAGTTAATCATCCCACATTCTCGAATATCTCTCATAGTGGTTGGGTCATTAATTGCTTGGAAATCAGTTGTTTCATCTTCATGTTCTTTCGATATCACCATGATGTAGGTGGTTTTTTCCTATAATAACATTTTAAATATGCATTAAACACATATGAATATCTGGGGAAGCAAGAAAATTCAAAAATCAACTGTCAAAAATAGGGATTTTTTATTTCCCTTGTTGTCGACACCTTTCGACCGTTGAGACAGAGCACCGGCGCTTTTTCTATCATTGGAAAGAGCGCCTTCAGCACCTATGTGCCTGTTCAGTAATGCGTCAGTGCACAGTATGACAGAGGAAAAAGTGTCGACCTGAGAGCACCACATCCTTTGAAAAGTGCTCAATAAACACTTAATACCGATTGAACGTTGACAAAAGGACACCGTGAGCTTGATCTGAGTCTATATGAGACTCATTGAGTGCAACTGTCAATCGAAGAGCTGATCTGACTGACACCTCAACCTGCTAACTGAAGCATCCACCAAAACTCATCCAGATGAGCCCACACGTGTGGAGGAGAGAGAGAGGGCGTAATTCCCAAGGATGCATGTAGTAATGCACTCCCAGTTCAATCCAGATCACCTCCTTCAGTCAAGGAATGGTCAGATTCAGTCAATCCCAAGTCGATGAGACTGATTTCATTCAAATTGGAGCAAATCCCAATGATTTAGGATTTTGAATTTTCTCCATTATTTAATTAATTTATTAATTAAAATAATCAATATTTGATTTTTAGGGATTTTTGACCTGAGTGATGGACAAATCACTCGAAACTTAGAAAAAGTGGGTTTATGGGTTTACATGGTGCTCTTATCTTGGAAATGAGCACCCCCATGAATGAAACTGAATTTCAAGCCCACGTTTATTACAAAACCAATTTTTCCAATTAGACTATTAAAAAATAGCCTAAGTTTTGTGGAAAAATTAAAATTAAAAAAACTTTAAAAAATAAAAATAAAATAAAACCTAGGGGGACTTAGACATGTTCATATGACTCGACTATGATTCCTAGCATGTTTATACATTGACACATAGACTCTAATAACCTCAATAGGCCTAAATGCCAAGCCGACCACCCCAACTTTGGAGCTATTGAGTGAAAAACTCAGAAATTATTAGTCGTTTATTCAACAACCAATAATAACCAAGGGAAAAAACACCCTGGGCTGATCGGATTGACAAATAAAGTCTAATAGACCGAGTATTTTACAAAGACTATCATGCTAGAACATCTTATTACAACTCCCTTATGGGGTATGAACATGTGATATAGTACAACAAGCACTTCCCATAAGCATTTCTGAAGGTCTTCTGAAGTCCGAACAAATCATGTTTGTCCAATTCACTAGGATCACTTGATAAAAACCACTAAGTACAACTTAGGAGGTAACACCAACCACGAAGTGTTGTTGGTCAAGGTCCCACATATGAATAATGTGTTCTGGAAGGTGCACATATGCCTTGATTCTGGGCACTCTAAAGTACTTAATCATCCCACATTCCCGAAGATCTCTCATAGTGGCTGGGTCATTAACCACTTGCAAATCAATTGTTTCATCTTCACGTTCTTTCGAGATCACCATGATGTAGGTGGTTTTTCCTATAAAAACATTTTAAATATGCATTAAACACATATCAATATCTGGGGAAGCAAGAAAATTAAAAAATCGACTGTCAAAAATAGGGATTTTTTATTTCCCTTGTTGTCGATGCCTTTCTTCCGTTGAGACAGAGCACCAATGCTTTTTCTAGGTTTGGAAAGAGCGCCTTCGGCACCTATGTCCCTGTTCAGCAATGCATCGATGCACAGCATGACAATGGAAAAAGTGTCGACCTGAGAGCACGGCATCCTTTGAAAAATGCTTAATAAACACTTAATAGCGATTGAACATTGACAAAAGGACACTGTGAATGCGAAGAGGAAGGGTTTAACACTTACCTAGTCTGAGCGACTCGAAGAAAGGCGGTCTATAGCTCCTAGGATACGCACGTGAATATTATTCTCTTTTCATCAATTTTCTCTCTCCTTGTGGTAAAAAAACACAAATGCTAAACTTTTTACTATTTACCCCTATTTATAGTAATTTTGACCTTTTATTTTTATTATTAAATCAAAATACTTTAATTTTGTGGGGTTTTATCTTTTTTTTATATAGTTTTATGATGAAAATTAATTCTAAATTGATTTTCAAAGTTTCCAGGTTATATTTGATAAGGTTATGGCTATGACTCAAAGTTTCTTTTGTCTTTTTCACACTTTGGGTAAAAATGAAAAAGTACCGAGCATCTTTCATACTTTTTGCATGCTCATTAAAAACCTAGTAAAAGAGTATCGAGTACACCTTTTCTGCTTTTTCAGACTCATTAAAATTGGCTTACGAAAAAGAGAACCCTTTATGGAGTTATATTTAAGCTCTTTTCAGTCTCCTTTCAAACACAAAAAGATTGCTAAGCGAACTTGATACGTTCACGCTTGTAAAAGTATTTGAATGATCGACTAGTCGATGGTAGGTTATCTCTTTTTTGGACCAATTAGGCCTATTTACAAGAAAGGAACGCTCTAGTTGATATCAACCAGAAGAGTTCTCTAGGGTATCAGTTTGTACTTTCTCGGGCCCTAGGGGCTAAATCTTATGAAAAGGTCCTTTTGGAGTCTCCTTCTATCTTCATTCAGACTCTCTAAACATTAACGCTACTGAGTTCACTTTCATCGAACTCATAAAATCAAATGATGAAAGAGCCTTGTTGGGAACAAACCTCTCTGTTCTCAAGTTCGTAAAACATATGGGAATGGTCTCATCATCCAATGAGCTATAACAAGTGTTTGTTACCCTTTTTGAACTTATAAAAATGAAAAGAAGCACTCATACTTTGTGATGGGGAAATTAAGGGAAAGGAGAATATTTTTGCATTTGTATCGATGGGAGTTCATAGTCCACCTTTGAACATGGCACCTATCTGCATTTGCATTTATGAATAGCTGGGTATTCATCTTGTCTCTGAGTTGATCCACTCTCATGAGTCACCTGAGTCCTTTGAGTCAATTCAAAGAATGCATCATCATATTCCTTACATTACCTTTGGTTTTCGTCTCGTCTAGTCAATGCTACCATGTCATTTTTCGTGGCATAATTTTTTCAAAGGATGTCTCTTTTATAGTCCAACTCAACAGTAACTATAATTTCCTTAAAGCTGGTCATGTCTGAGTCAGTCTCATGGTTGTTTCATTGAAACATCATGGCCCTCCTTCGATGAATCTATTCCTATTGACTTCAACACATCATCTAGGAACTAGGTTTAGAAACCAAGTTAAGTACCTTGAAGCCTGCATGCCTCAATGGCAGGTTTCCTCGCTTTTGACAGTAGGTTTTCATCAATGACCTCTGATTGAAAGATTCTATCAAGTGTTCAACTTCAAAATCTGTATTCACACTTGGGAGAATGTACTGATATACCTTGGGGATCATTGACATCAATGGTTATTTCCCTCGTACTTGTTAACTGTATACATTAATGACTAGTAATCAAGTGGTTTCTACCATGTTATAACAGGCTCATGATTATAATCATTTCAAAGCAGCCATCCTACATAAAGAGAAACAAAATGCATACATGCCCTGCCAATACCATCTCAACCCTTGGCTAGAACTCTCTTCCTCACTTCTCCCCCCATTTCAATATTTTTACAATGAAATATATATATAAGATAGCAAAGCTAACCTCTTTAGCATTTTTTGGATCTAGTCTAATGAGTTTTTTCCAAGTTTGGCTAATCAAACAAGAAAATGACTCATGTCTCCATTTAATAGGGTTATAGTTCTACTATGACTAAAACACTTAAATGAAATGCCACTTGTAAGATCATTGATTTCTAGGAAATCGCCTTCTAAAGAAGAGGATGATACTGGAATATCTTGTAGAAAATAATCTATTAGCTCCTCTTTGTTTTCCATATATCTTTTTCCAGGCAAGTTACAGACATTCCCCTGAGAAATATTTTCCCCTACATGCTGTCCATCAAATAGAATGCTAATGTCTTCTGGTTCAAATAAAATTCTTGTTCCCTCCCTGTTGTAATACACTGCTTCTATCTTCCAGGGTTGCAGAAATTGTGTAATTCTTCAAAGCTTTATTCACAAGATTAAATAATGTCCGACCCAAACCATAGTATTACCCAAGAGCATCATACGCCTTGCGATCTGGATCTGCATAAAGAGAGTCCAAGGGGGATGGTAGGCTTTCAACCAGAATGGGGCTTTCTCCGGAGTGCCTACACCAATTGCTATTAGCTTCACTCCAACTGAGTCAAACTTTGGCTTCACATCTTTCAATGTTGAAGAAAAATCCCAACAGCATGGACACCCAAAATGCCTAAGGAGAGCCACCACAGCCATTCCATTGATTTGGTCCCAGAGGTATTTGAACTGCATAGGCTCTCCATTGGCAGTAAAAATGTTTACATGCATCTTGCCCATATTTTGCCTTTATGATGCCTTTCAAGACATGGTATACCTCACTACCCATACGCATAGCTTTTGAAAATGAATCAGCTCCTACAGGAAAGATCATGAACTCCTACATTATGAGCTTGTTGCCAGCATGACTACCTCCATTTATTACATTAAAAGCTAGAACTGGCATGACGAGCTCCTTTGTTCTAGCAATTCCCTGAATATTCTTATACAGAGGTATGCCTTTTGCTCTTACATATACTTAGAGATACTCCAAGAATAGCATTGGCCCCCAATTTGGATTTGTTGGTTGTTCCATCCAACTCCAACATTATAGCATCCACATATTTTTTATTCCTGACATCAATGCCAATCAAGCGGGGAGCCAGAATCTCATTGACATTCTTAATAGCATTGAGAACACCCTTTCCTCCATACACAAATTTATCTCCATCTCTCATCTCTAGGGCCTCATAAATCCCAGTAGATGCCCCACTAGGCACTGCAGATCTGTAGAGCTGATCATCAGTCTGCAAATCCACTTCAATTGTCGGATTCCCTTTGCTATCTATAATCTATCTAGCCTTTATAGACTTTATCTTACAACCTTTGTGGGTTTCAATTCTTAGAGACAATGGTGCTGTTGTAACAGCAGAAGCTCTTATGTAATAATGGCGTTCATGCTTCATGGGTACTAATGGTTTTGATGAAAATGCCACTAAGTCGCTGATGGAGGAAATCAGGTCGGCTTCATTATAAGATGTAGAAGCAGAGGAGGCCCTAGAGATTATGCTGCTCCTTCTCTTATCCTTCAATGCAATACTGCCCACATTCTCAATTCTCTTAGATCAAATGAAGGACGATGGTTCAAATATACCGGTAATCAATATCATATGCCCATATTTTAGAATTTGCTTGTTTATAAGGCAGATAAATCGGATGTAATAATTCAAAATGTCGCCTCCATAGGTGATCCTGAAAATGAGCTATGATCATATTCGGCCACTAGTCTTCATCCATTGGAACTTCTTGGAACATCCCACCTATCTACTTCTATTGTTTTGTTAATAACAGAAACTGGAGAAACAATAGAAATGAGAATGTTGCCTTCTTTCTCGCCTCGATTTCGACTATTCCTCAATTCTCTCAGGATTTTAGGGGTCACCAAGTAATGCTTCTGATGTCGAACCAAGTTTTCCAAGTCATCCTTCTGCTGCTTTGTCAATTCATTCTTGTATCTCTAGACAAATGTGAGAAGAGATTGGTGAACAGACATCATCCTTTTGGCCTTTTGGTAATCACCAAATCTCAAACACATGAATTAAACACCTGGGTGATCTCTTCCATACCTCTGAATTGAAGTATATTCTTACTGGCAATTTTGTCCTTTTCACAAATTCTTGGATAGAGCATAAGCATTTGAATTTAACCTGTGGGGTCAATTGAGGGCCACCTTAGATGAAACCATTCAGTGTGCTTCCAGAAACTTATAACTTTTGTTGGAGCAGATCTGATGACAACACTTCCCCTTTGAGAGAAAAGCATTGGCACCTTTCCCCCTTGAGTAAAAAATGTTGATACGCCTAAAAGAGGAAAAAAGAATATTCGAGAAGCTTCCAGCGAAATTCCTCTTGGAAGTGGTTTCTGTTAGCTAGGGAGAGGTGGAAATATCCCTCCTCACCCATAGGGATCATCTCCTATTTGTTTCCTAAAGAATCTCATCCCATGTGGACCTTTTTCGGCCTATAAATGAAACCTTCATGGAGGGAGTGAGGGAGTGACCAAGAGAGCATCCTTATGTTGTTGGATTGAAGTCTGGTATAGAGGCAAGTGTGAGTGAGTTTGTTTGTGAAGGGCTTTGTGTGAGTAAGGAGTGTTGTAAGTCCATTGTCGAAGACAAAGCTGGAAACATCAAGGCTTTGGTTGTAGCTTAACCTTCTTATTTCATTAATACAAAATTGTTTCCCTTTCCCATATTTAATTTGTGTTAATATCAATTAAATATTGTTGGATTCCATGATCACTAACATAGATTGTTAATCTGTCTTGTTACTCTCATCTTGTTTGTCTTTTTTTCTTGATGCTTCTTCACAGGTATTATAGATTGCACGGAGATTAGTGGAACAAGAACTAAGGCTTGCAAATCTGAGGTATGAAAGTGAATTTCATTAATAGATTAACCATATAGGGAAAGGATATACTGTTGTGGTGTTTTGTTCTATACTTGTACCATACAGGGTAGAGGAACAAGCGGTGTCCTCACCGGTTGCAGAATTCCTACAAACACCTTTCCCCTTGGGTGCGATGGGTTTATACCTCCATTCTATAGGAAAAAAATCCAAATTCAAGCAACCAAGTTTTAATCCACAATGGGACTTCATTCAATAGTCATTCACTAGCTCATATCCTAACTTCATCCTCGGATGCCAATGTTGATTTGTTGTTTTTTACTGCAAATTCCATAATATATCCAAGCAGAGTGCTCTCTACCCAAAATTTAATGGCTCTTGTCAAAGGTAACTCTAGATAATTTAACCCGATCAAACCCCTTGAAGTCCACTAAAGAGTCCTTTGTATATTGTGGTAGTTGGGTGCTTTTGAAATTCATTTCAACCACTCTATTAAGGTTATGAAAATTTCAACCCACAAAACTTCATATTAGTCTAGAGGTAGACCTCCATAGAAAATATATTGTCTAAACTTGCCTACTTCCTACCCTCACAATTCAACTTCTTGGATTGTAAAATTGTCAATCTTCTTCTCCCACCACAACTAGATCTAACTCATTGTCAGAAAAGAAACCATACAATTAACAAGGTCTCGTTAAGAACTGGTCGCGACAACCACCCGACAAAAAAAACATTTGTTGGCACAAAATTGAGACCGAGGTTCTTGCACATGGGACAACACGCTATAGTCTACTATGTTGGAATTTTCAATCTCGTTAAAGGGGACAGTATGACCCAAATCCCAACCAATGCCAACATGATATAGGAAATGGTTAACTCTATGGATGCAGTTGTGAGGTTTTCGCCATTTATATAGTACGAAGAACTAACGTAACATCATTAATTACTTATTCAAATATATGATCCATCCAAGCATAACAATAAATGGAACCAAACATATCTGAGACAATGATAACATGCAAATTAGTGGGGACCAAAAATACTTTCTTATTATGCTCATCATTAGAATAGATTACATCATGGATCCTAGGCCTTATAGTCACTATGGAATTACTCGTGATGAGATAACCCCTCATACAAATAAAACCTGAAACCCAGATACATAAATCATGTTGTAGATATGGATATCTATATCTTTGGTTGGCTCAAGCCTTTTGATCCTTGGATGATTTCATGCTCTAGTCTCCTCACACTCCCCTCCTGCTTAGCTTCCATTTCTTTTTATACTTGCGTAGCAGGTCCAAAGCGGGTTCAAAAGTTGTTGCAACCATTTCCTCTTTTCCACAACTTTCGCTTCCTTTCCACACTTCCTTGGTCTTCTCTTCTTTCTCCTTTTCGAGTCTTCTTTAAAAATGAAGAATCCAACAGATGATAATGACACATACTTGTTAGAGCGACTGTGGCCTTTCTTGCTACGCCTAAATGGTGTTAATGAGGTGAGATTTATTGTAGAAAACATGAAATTAGTTGCTTGAATAATGTAATACATTTTTTTCTTGTGATAGTATTTTCTATGTTTGACACTATTATTAAGATCTTCAAATCTTTGTATATTCAGTCATGTTTGTTTTTTTGAAAGGGCTTGTTACTGATGGGTTACCAACTTTAAAAGTTATGAATAGTATTTGCTAAATGGGATTGAAAATTTAATAAGCCTAAAATTGGAGTTTGTAAAATGCAAATCATATTCTAAAAATGTTAGTATCAAAGTTTAAATCTGCAAGATCAATTTTTGAAAATGCTAGTATATGTTTTCAAACTGCAAAATCTGATGCTGAAACCAATATTGGTTTTCAAAAGCACACAAATCGTTATGCGAGTGTCAATGTCAAATTCAAAAAGTGCAAAATATTCCAAAAGCGTGAATTTCAAATCAAAAAAACAATTTTGAAAATCAATATTAATACTTTTGGAACCCCTTTTTTTACACTTTAAAAAAGTTGTTTTAGACTTTAGAAACACTGCTTTTGACTTGTTTTCCAAAAAAAACTTTAAGTGAATTTAATCCAAATTTTATAAAATAAATATTTCTCTAGGAAGGTAATACCTCCCGTAAGTAAATAACTCATAATCCCCATCCTACAATAGACCTCACCAATATAACCAATGTAAGATAAGTCCTCACTAAGGCAGAGGCAAGTGATAAGGCGAACTCTCCTTCCTTATCATGAGGTCATCAACTTGAGTTCCCAAGAATATCCGGTATGCTTTTCATAGAATAAATATAAGTGAAATATAAATATGAATTGAAAAAACATGTATTGGTTGGTGTAGGCGAGGTTTCCATAAGAGTTAGTAAAGCCATGCAACAGGCATGTCCTTATCGTTTTGTAAACGTTTGGTGACACAAACGATATGATTTTCCAAAAGTTGGAACTCGAAGGTTTCTGTATTGCATGAACTCAACTGGAATGGTCCTTCGGAGGAAGTCATTACTTATTAATTAATGTAAAAGTTTAACTTTAAAAATTCAAAACGTGATGGCTGGATGGAAAAAGACTCGTAGACTTATCTTCCCTCGATATCAAAATCACATATAAATATGAAAGGATAAATAACGAAAAAGTAAAGCAGATTAATAAATGGCTTTAGGGGGATTATTCAAATAAAAATAAAAAGTGAATGTAGTTTTTTTTAAGTAAGAAGTCTTTGATTATATTAATAGCAAACTAGGAAATTATAGCCTGAATCCTTTAGTCTAGATCATAACACTGGTCGCTACCTAGCCCTTCCCACAAAAAGTTTGACCAAAAAATTTACCCAAACCTCCATTACAGTAGAAGTCTCCAGAGGACTAAGATACAAAAGGTCTCTAAAAACAACCACCCCGCTTTTTAAATAGTTTGAACAAAATCCTTCTTCACTGTGGTAAGAAGGTGCCTATAGACTACTAAAAACAAACTTACATCCAAAAAAGCATGCATGCCAATGCTGATCCACAACATACCTAGGATCCTTCGCACTTGACCACTCAAAGCAGGATATATGGAAGGTCCTGAATACCACCCTGGTTTGAGCTCTCATCCGGCGGTTTCAGGATAGGAACATGATGCGTAGGTGGAGGAACCAACACTCCAAGCCTCTTCATGAGCATGTCCACGTTAATGTTCAAGTGATTGATATCCAAGGCCATTGCTGCTCGTCATTGGTCCATACACCCGACCGCTTCATCCATCACTTCCTTGTCCCACGTTGCCCGACTAACGAGATTTTTCATGACCCAGAATAGGGCCACGACCTTCTTGTACAGACTAACCATGTCGACAATATGTCTCGGGTCAAGGATCCAGTCTTTTTTATTCCGGCATTCTTCTTGAAGAATATCCCTATGAAAATCATCCCACAATCATTTCTCCATGTCATTGACTCACTGTTGAATTCCGTTGGGAAGCTCGAGATCATACATCCTGGCCTCCCACATAGCCTTATGCTGGACTCGTGAGATCCTTCAAGAATCCTCCCCTTGGTTAGAAGAGCGCTTCCCCTTCCCTTTCATGTCTTCCATTAAATCGTCACCCCCCCCTGCACAAATCCTTCAAAAGAGGTTGCACTCTCCACTTTCTATAGACTTTTCTTATGGAAACAACATGATACAGATATCTTTTGTAGTAACTCTCATCACCCAATGCCTCTCTAAGTAGCAAGTCCCTTATTAGAAACATCATAATGACACTGCGAACCATGATGTTGTAGGTACAATATGTAGTCCGAGGCAAATAAATTTCACATAGGGAGCCATATTTTCCTACTCTATCACTCATGCTTCTAATCTCTTGGAAACATGGAATTCTGGTAATGGTTTGAAGCATAATTAAATCCCGCATGCCATTCACATGGGCCTCCCTCCCATCCATCTGATAATCCACATGCCCAGCTTAGATCTCCTGGTCTGCCTGGTGGCTAGCCTGGCTTGTGTCATGATTATTCTACATGTCTTGGATTACTAACTTCACATAGTTGGATCACCCCCTCTCATCAGTCACCTCACTCCACTCTTTAACTTTGACATTTCAAAGCGTTTTTGTACCCAAGTTCACCAGCTAATCCACCACCTTATTTCCTTATCGCCCAACATGGCTAAAGGTGGCAGCTAACCCCTGAGTCAAGACCCCCTTTATTTTCTCCACCCTTCCTTCAAGTCTCTGCGAATGTGCCACCTTGGCGCTATGTGTGTTGTTTTGGAGCTTAGTATCCATTTGAATGACTACCTGAGAGTGCCTTTCAATGATTATTGGTGTCCACCGGTTTTCTTTAAACATTTAAATACCTTGCAGGAGGCCTTTTATCTCGGTCACATTGTTGGTTTCCCATCTAATAAAATGAATAATAAGACGAATTCCCTCATGTTTCCTCTACTATCCGGCACTATGTACCCATAACCATCCAAGCTTGGATTACCTTCGACGCACCATCAAAGTTAAGCTTGAAAACGCCCTCGGGAGGAGGCTCTCATTTCCCTGCATTGATCATCGTTCTGGCTGGTCTTTTCCTTGTGATGTCTGGTTGCAAGGGTTGTGACAAACCCCATTTCTGCAGAATGTGTGCTTCTTCCTCATTGGCTTCCCAGTTCGCATTTTCCAAGATTCCTACCCTTTTGGTTTCTCTTATTATGGTCGTGATGGTTCCAAGACTTTGCTAACATACCTAGTTTTTCCTTGGAAGGTCCCTGAATTAATCTCCCTCCATATTTCCCAGAGCACAAAATGGGGCGAAATTTCCCACAAATGGTTCAAAATGGGTTTTCGGAATGGATTGCTGATCCACTCGATAATCGTCATGTCCAAATGTTGTCTTACCCAATCACATTTCTAGAAAATTTCTTCCACGAGGTCTCAGATGGAAGAGACAAACTTATAGGTATCCAAGAGGTGGTTGGTGGTCTCTTCTTCTAACTCACACATGCAACACTGGTAAGGACCCATCATCCCTCTTTTCTGGATATTTTATCCTATTAATATTCTATTTCTCATTACAAGCCAACAAAAAACAATGATCTTGGGATACAATTTCTTTTTTTCCACATATTTCCTTATTCGTTATCTGTAGGTTGGATATCGGCCTCAATCAAAATTTCATATGCTTCCTTCATTGTGAAGGAAATTTTTTGGTTATAACCCCATTGGAGCTTATCGCTTCCTAAATGATTTCATATCTGTCTGTTATCCAAGGTTTCCTCTAGTCTTTCCACCCCCACCTCTGGGCCAAAGCGTTCCAACCATTCCTTATCATCCCACATGCAAAAGTCCTCATCATCTATCTGATTTTTCCATATGTCTCTTACCCCGACATTTCCCTGGGAGATACATGCTTCCATAATCTGATGCAAATCCTTACAGTGGTTGAGTGGGGGTAATTGTTCCCATGAGTCTTCCCAAAACTAGGTTTTATGGCCATTCATGACTTCCCAAAAGCTATGGTCCTAGACCAAACTCTTCCACATCCATGCAGTTCGTAAAATGTGGGAACTCAAGGTATCTGCTAAGAAACGAATGAGCTATTTTCTATCCCATCCCTCCACATACTTTCTATGCCATATCTCCACCCATAGTTCCTTGTCATGGGTCACCCATAGTTCCTTAGTGGTGTTTGGGAGTACAAATCGCTTCCTAATTCATGAGAGTCCACTCATTAGAGGAAATTTCAACTCAAAATGGGAATTTTAACCCTAATTCAACTTCAATGTCATCATGTGTAAGCCAATTAAATTGTTTTAAATTTGAAATACCGTATATGTCTTAAACAATTTTTTAATATAAATTTGGGGATAGGTATCATAAAAAAATTACTTTTTTGTTTGTATTTTCGACATATCTCCCTGTTTTTTTACTTAAATTTCGATCGGGAGAGCTCGTTGGATGCGGAATTAAATTCCACATCCAATGAGTACCCACTCGGCATACTTTTGATGGACCCTGCTACCCCAAAAACAAGAAATACCTGAAACAACGTGAGTATGACATCATCATCATGTTGTTTCAGGTATTTCTTGTTTTTGGGGTAGCAGGGTCCGTCAAAAGTATGCCGAGTAGGTACTCATTGGATTCGGAATTTAATTCCACATCCAACGAGCTCTCCCGATCGAAATTTGAGTAAAAACACAGGGAGATATGTCGAAAATACGAACAAAAAAAAGTAGTTTTTCTTTTCTTCCTTCAAAATTAATAAATATTATTTTATTATTTTAACTATTATTTTATTATTTTCCTTAGGAGGCCCATTTTGAGTTGAAATTTCCTCTAATGTTTGTTTTTAATTGTTTCCGCTCCAGAGGAAATCCCTTTTCATAGCCCTAATCTCTTTCAAGATCACTTTTGGGGCCACCAAAGTGGACAAGAGATAAGTCATCATTTCTTGTAGCAAATATTTTATTAACACCAATCTGTTGGCCATATTAAGGGGCCTCAGGGTCCAACTCCTCATGTGTTTTTTCATATTATTGAGAAATTCCGTCCAAGAGGATTTTTTCACCAGAGAATTTACTAAAGGGGTTCCTAGATATTTGGATGGAAGGGAGCTCTCTTGAAATCCCAAGATCGGACAAATGTCTCGTCTCGTAACTCTAGGCGTATTGAAGAAGAAAACATGTGATTTCTAACCATTAGTCTCTAACCCCAAGGCTTTTCCAAAGTCTGCTAAACACTTTTCAAACTTCCTGTCTTCTTGGACTGAAGGGTGGCCCATTAATATCGTATCATCCACAAATTGTTGGTGTGTTTGTTTGGCCACCAATGGGTGAATTATGAGCCCTCTGATTTTATCATTGTCCCGTGAGGCCACGATTAATCTTCCTAGACCTTCCACCATGAGAATGAAGAGGAAAGGGGATAAAGGATCCCCCTATCGAATCCCCATCATTGGTTTGAAAGTGCCAGATGGTACCCCATTCACTAGAATGGAAAATAAAGTTGAGGTCACTAAACTCATTATCCAATCAATCCAATCAATTCTAAACCCAAAAGCTTCTAGAATACCTCTAACAAATTTCCAATTGATCTTGTCATAAGCTTTGGCTATGTCCAGCTTCACCACGATGACTGAGAGTTTTTTATTTTTTATAGAATAGAGCATTCTCTGGACCAAAATGATACCATCTGTGATTTTCCTACCCTCCACAAACCCTGACTGTTCAGGAGGAGATTAGCCCTGGGAGGAGGGGTGTCAATCTGTTCGCAATTACCTTGGTAATGATTTTGTAGATGACATTGCATAGGCTTATGGACCTGAATTTTTTCGAAGAGTCAGCACCTTCACATTCTAGGATGAGATTGATAAAGGTTACATTGAAAGCTAGTAGTGTCATTTTGGAGACCCTAGAATCTTCAACTATCCTCCATACTTCCATTGTGACTAGGTCCCATAATTGATGGAAAAAGTACACTGTGAACACATATGGGCCCAAGGCAATTCCTTCCTTCATCTGAAAAATAGTCTCCTCCACCTCAAGGAGGGTTATAGGTTTCATCAAGAAATCATTTTGATCATGAGTGACAAAAGATGGGATAAACCAAGTAATTCGCTCTGTCTTCTCCCCTGTCGTGCATTGGCTCAGACATTGTATCAGAAAAATAGTGGTTCAAGGAGGTCTCTATTTCCACCCTGGTTTCCACCCATTCTCCTCTGGCATTCTTAATGGAGAAGATTTTATTTTTCATCCTATTTTGGATGACAGAACGCTGGAAGAATTTTGTGTTTCTTTGGTTTGTTCTCTTGACCTTTTTGTTTAAAATATTTACTTTATGTGGGTTGTTTAAGCCCCATAATGTTCCAAGATAAAATTTTCATTGGGAAACTTATAAACCTAGAGCCGACTTGATGGTAGGGTATTGTCTCGACTCTACCAACCGCTTATCTGCTTTTGCGACTCTCTATTTGTTTGATTTCCTTCCAGTCCTCTTGATGGGTTACTTGAACTTTCTGTTCTTCCTCTTATGAGAACCCGAGCTTATCTCGAGTTGATTTGATGCCTGAACTCTGAGGATGGATCCTTTTAACATGAGCACTTGTTCCTGCAGTACATATCATTTCCCTATGTTCGCACACGCTTCCTCAATCCCCTTCAGATCCAAATCTTCGATGTCCATATCCTCTGCTTCCTCTTCTATTTCTCGATCCTCTTCTTAGTGCTTCCCTTTAATAATCTCTTCCTCGATTTGGGCGATTGTTCCTACTGTCTCTTGGGATATTTGGTCTCTCTGTTTTCCCTCGCACTGTTTGTCCAAGGTTTCCTCTGAGAGGTCTTCCAAGACCTCAAATTTGTTTGAAACCATTGTCTTCTTGTTCACCTCCTAATTTTCATGCTTCCATCCTCCCCTCTTCCTTGATGGAGCCCTTGTAAATTCGTGGTCCTTCTTTTCCTCTTCCTTCCCCGAGGTAGTCTTTGGATTATTCATGGGGCAATCCCTAAATAAATGACCATATTCGTGATATCTTCGACATAGAAATGGATTTGTTCATAATTTAGGGTGTGCACCAGTCCTCATCCTCCCATGTCATTCGGATTGCTTCTGGCAGATCTTTGGTCAGATCAATGTAAACACAAATCCTTGTGTATGCCACATATCGTTGGATTTGGGTTTGATCTGATATTTTGATGAATTTTC
Organism: Pseudotsuga menziesii; assembly: GCA_001517045.1. Lineage (NCBI taxonomy): Eukaryota > Viridiplantae > Streptophyta > Pinopsida > Pinales > Pinaceae > Pseudotsuga > Pseudotsuga menziesii. The sequence goes on from LPNX011212084.1 coordinate 647,605, forward strand.
CCAAGGAATTCCCTAGGTCCTCCAGTATTTCTGGATCCCAGTATTCTCTCGGCAGGGAGTACACTCGGATCTAAATGGGTGCCACTTTCATGTCTTCCATGTCTGGGGAAAACTTCTCCTTCTAGGGTCTTAAAAAAAGTCCTGTTGAATAAAGAAAATACGGCCCTGCATCCAAGACTATGTTCATATCTTATAGATTGATGAAATAAATGGTAAAGAACCCCTTGGACCCAAGGTGAAGGTCATAATGCACCTTGGGTTTCCAGGATGAGTTGATCCACCAAATTAAGGCTTTTTCCGACGGTTGCATTCCCACAAGCTTCCCATTCGACGCATGGTCCTGCATGAACTGGATCTTTTCCCTGATCTTCGAAGATCTGACCTGCATGGTCAGAATCATGGCCACTTTAGGCATGCAAACCATTGGTAGGTTGATTCAAATCTAGATCAATCGAGATGTCCCCAATATTCAGTCCTGCCAATTCCGCAACCAGAGAAGCTCCTTTGCCTCCCCCACTGCCTTCTGCCATGCTTCCGTCAAGCTTCCCACCTCCGATAAACCCCTACCTTTCCTTCCTCCTTTAATCGTCTCCGCGCTCTCCTCAGCCTTCGTATTTCCCAAAAATGAATGTAGTTTAGTAAAATAAAAGATAATTAAATCTAAAATAGATTTATTTTAGATTGGTATTTTTGTGAATTTTCTTTTTTATATAAAAAAAATTAGATCTCAAAAAATAATTGAATCCAACATGGATGTCAAATACTTGAAATTCAAAATGAATGTTTTATAATTCAGATTCAAAATGTATGTAAAAAAAAAATCTACTTAACTTTGATGAATTTCTAAACAATTCTAAAAACCATTCCGGAAACAAACATACCTAGGAGCTACAGTATACTTTGTAACCATGAATTCAGTGGAGCTTTCCATGCACTGATTTTATTCATTTTCTTAGCAATTTTGTAAATTAAAAAACTGTGTAGGTCTGTGACAAAAATGTATAAATACATGACATCCACAGGCAATGAGCAATGAATTCACAAAACTGTTGAGAAGCAATAGCCCGAGACTGAAATTGACAATTAAAACTAGAACTGTTTTTCTCCAAGTCAATCGGTGCTTGAAAGTCCATGATCCAAGAGCGAATGACCGGAATCCTTGCAGAGAATAAGATTCATCAATAAATCGGCAAAGGCACCGACTATGAATTTGTGTGTTTTCTTGTTATTGAGGGTCAAGTAACAGCACAAAAGCTCCTGTAAACAAGACCAGTCCCTTAGATCATGCGCCGATACCATTTCTTCCATTGAGATCTTAAAATCCAGATATGGTTCTCTAGAATATGTTGTCATAACCAGACTGTCTCTCAGAAATATGTCACACACCATTATATCTGATGATTCTTCACAATCACCCTCTTCCTCATTTACTGTATCAATTCCCCAACACAAGTTTCTATCAGTTTCTAATGATATGCTGTCAACCTGCAGAACCGGCCGCTTGATGCCAATATTCCCCTCACCACCATCTGCTCGGACCGTTAGTTTTGTTACGTCGATAGCGCCAGTTTGGAGACACTTCTCCTCCTCTAAAATGGAATTAGAGCTCCAAGGTGAGAAGAAAAGCCTTTCCAAGCTCGGCCCTCTGGCCAAACTTGCTGGGAATCCAGTGAACCTGCTCGCTTCCGAGGAGGAATCGCTAGAATAGTCGCTAGATTTGGAACTAGTGAGCTCCATATCCAAGGACAAGGACTCCTCTTCATCCAAAAACCTGTTCTCGTTCCACTTGAAATAGTTTTTGTTAGAAGAGGAAGTATCGTCATCAAATATCATATCATTTTCATCACAAATTATGACACTAGTTCTTTTCGAATCTCCATTGGCATCATCATGTTCGTCTTCAGGGCGTGCGAGGCATAAAGAATATCTGGTGCTTGACTTTAGATCCGAGCTGACTATGTACAGCGAATTGAAGCTCTTAGAAACATCTTCCTCTGTATCACTCGGACTGAGCCTGAATGAACGAGTCTTCGGCTGAACACAGGAGAAAGTCCACGACTTATGGCTTGAAGTTTTCCGTAGTCTTGTTTCCTCTTCTTCTTCTTCATCATAAATATTTTTTCCCATGAATTTCAATTTTATGAGAGTGGTCTTGAGAGCTCTGAGCGAAGGTTTCAAACTGACTTTGACCTTGCCCATTTTGGATCGGCTGAACTCTACTTGCTTCCTTGAGAGAATGAGTAATCTTTGTGCGGAGCCCAGTGGATGAGAAAGCCAACATGTTGAATAGTCCAGGAGAGCTCCATTAGAGAAAGCGACCCAACCCTAATCATCTATACATTATTAGAGAAAGCAACCCTAATCCCTGCGAGACGAGAGGGACGTTGTTGCTCGTGTTCTTGTACTGGGAAGTTATAACACATTTATTGAGCTTCACTTTTTATATAAAGTTGGCCACAGTCAATCAACACCCATCTCCTCATGAAATAAGGAGATTTCAAGTTCATGAAATAACGCGATTTCCAGTTTGCAGGTCCGGTTTCTTCTACTGCTCAACATTCTGCTAATCATCCTTTTTACTCAATTTATGTGGATAACATAACAGTATGTTAAGAAAATGAATGGACAGGAGGCGGCGGCGTGCGGCACAAAATCCGCCTGATTATGGGAACACGAGAAAAGTTGCACCACCGATCGAGAAAAGTTGCTCCACCGATCTTTTATCTGCTTAACACAAATATGCTAATAATAGAGAGAGACACGGGAACTCTTTGATCTCTCTCTTTCACATGTACGCCAGTATTCTCATCCACACCTTCCTTATCCTTTATGCTCTCCATTTTGGCATCCACCCCCTCACCTTCCTTGTCCTTTCCGCTCTCCATTTTGGCATCCACCCCCTTCCTTATCCCTTATGCTCTTCATTTTGGCATTCATGTTTTTTCAAGTATTTTAAACATGTTTATCCTTAAAGGGTTAATCGATCAACAACTTAAATGTTGAGAAGGCAAGTTACACTTTTCACCTTAATTCAGATTTTTAATAAGACATTGGCTTGTTGTGATAAGGTTAGAAGGGTAGGTGTGATTTGTGAGTGGGACCCTATATGGTTGTCTCCAATATGTCTCCACCATTGTTAAGCCACTATTTATTGTCATATCTAGGTTGCAGGCTATTGGATATACTCTTGAGTTATAGTGACAGTTGTTGGATTTGAACCTATGTTATGAAACCAAGTCCCAGAAATAGCCTAAAAGGAGCAGAAATAGACAAAAAAAGAGTAATCAACGTCTTAATAATGAAGAACATAGATCAATAGAAATCATCTTCGAGGGAGAAACTTCCTTACACAATGTACGGATTACACCAAATAAGACAAGATATAATTGCGTCGAGAGACGCTCTACAACCTAGTATGGGGGAGATCTTGTAACGTTACATAACGTTATTTTTATTAATAAAAAATAAAATTTTAATTATAAGCCAAAATAAATGTTGGCTAGAAAAACAACCTAATATGAGGGAGATGTAATCTTCCTACCTAACAAAACAATAAAAAAGTAAAAATTTAATTATCTGGAAAAAGAAAATGTGAGTCAAAATAAAAACACAATATGGGGGAGATGTTGGAATGGTCCTACCTAACAAAATAATAAAAAACAAAAAATTGAATTATTCCCAAAAAAATTGTTGGTCTTGCACATGGTTTTAAAACCATGTGCAAGGCCTTCTAAACAAACCATGGTTTTATTGTACATGGTTTAGGAGGGCCTTGCACATGGTTTTCAGGGCCTCCTAAACAACCCATGGTTTTAGGAGGGCCTTGCATATGGTTTTAAAACCATGTCTAGGGAGATGTTGTAATGTTCATCTCTAACAAAATAAAAAACAATAATAAATATTATATGCCCACTATAAATAATATTAAATATTAATATTAAAAATATTATATGTGGATCTTAAATAAAAAGATGTGTCTTTTGGTTTGAATCAAATCAATGGCTATATATAGGACACACCAAAGTTGATAGCTCATTGAGTACAATACCTAAGAAGAGGTTTGCACCTCGAGAGATTTGATCCCTTTCGGTGCTTGATAGAGCCTAGGATTTGAATCTACGCTCGTGATAACTAAAATGAGAATATATGCTTTTTATATATAGGAGACAAATGTGTACAATAACAACTAATAGACCCACTAATAGACCCAAGTTGGCATAAATAATATGTAATGCACCACAATATAGGGGGTAATGCGCCACATTATATGGGGTAAGCTCCCTATCTCCCCATCAAGAATTGGATAATTTTGAAGGAGAGGGGCATGTTAAGTGACCCTTTGGAGATATGGAGAGATAGGGAACTTCGATGTTTGAACATTTAATGAGCATAATTCTGCAACTACACCTTGATGTTCCTTTTTCAGCAACTTTGTCATACCATTAGAACTGATCACGTTGCTTGGTTTTCCTGTGATACCATTTAACTTATATTGTTTTCCTTCCCATGAAAATTTTATGAAAAGTTTTTGAAAATTAAAAGCCACTATCCTAATGATTATAACCATTGGACCCCTAAGACAACATCGACACCACCCATCGGGATAGAAATCATTGGACTATTCAATATATATTCCCCCATAGCAAGATTGATATTATGCCATTTCCCTAAGTAATTTATAGTTTCGAGCCATCTGCAATCATTAATTGAAGCTCTAGTGTTGGATATACAAAGAAATTAAGAAGTTTGGCTAATTTACAGTGAATAAAATTGTGAATACTACCGGAATCAATCAACATTGTCACCTTCTTCTTTTTGATGTATCCTTCGATATTGAGAGTTTGAGGAGTGTTAATTCCATCCAATGCATGACAAGATATGGTGGGAGTAATTTATTCTGAAGTATTCTTTTTCTTCATCTTGATATGGTTCCTCATATTTTGGTTGTTCTTCTTCACAATCTATGTAGAATAATTTATTCTCGTTGCACTTTTGTCTCTTAGTATACTTGTCACAATTAAAGCATAATCTTTTTTCTCTTCTTTCATCTAGTTGTTAGGGTGTCGACCTTTGTAGTGGTTTAGAAGAAGGAACATTATTCTCTTTGTATGTGTTGAAGGTGTTCCTTGTAGTTATCACTGCCATATTTTTACGTTCAACTTTCCTTTCCATCATGAAAGACTTCTCTAAATATGATGGTTCAAAGAGATGTACCTCATGTTGAATGTTATCCTTCAAGGTTCTAATAAAGAAATCTAACAAAATACCTTCTGAAATGTTCTTCACTCTGAGACTTAGTCGCTGAAATTGTTTGATATGCTCTGTAACAGAACCTTTTTGCTTTAGATTTACCAACTAGCTAAAGAAGGTGTTGCTATTTATATCCACATAATGTGCAATTATTTCCTGTATGATTATATACCAAGACATAATAGATTCCTTTTTACTGTCACAAAGACATTTGTTATAGCGGATTTTACCACACATGGTTGATCACACTTTTATGGCCTTCCCTATCCCTCTGTAGACTCTTTGGACCCCATGGACTATTTTTGTACCTTTGATGTTTCCAAGATCATCCCTAAAAACACCTGTTATTTGTTGTACGCGACTTTTAATCCCTTTTCCGCGTATACATGCGGATATTACCCTTAAACCCACGTACATCAGGATGTGTGCAAAAGGCCAAATATTTTTGGAGTTTTCCTTGCTGTGGATCCGAGTCACTTGTCTCTTGGCCTTCCATATGCTTCGAGATCATTCGTATTTGACCTTCCATTACCTCATTGAAGAACTATATAAGGAACCCTTTGGATACATTGAAGAGAGAGGAATTGAAGAGCAAGAAAACTATAGTCCATTGTTTCCGTAGCTTTCTTATACTTGAGTCTACATCCCTTTGTCCCTTGGAGCACTTTGTGTTCTTCCCAAGCTTTTCTTTGTTTGTGAGCTCGCTATCGAGAGATGGAGGATTGAGGTGGTGGAGGCCCACGTTGATGTATTTGTAACTTCAGAATGTATTCATCTATGTATCTTATGTCTTGTAACCCGATGTTTATTCCGGGATGTATCTATTATGTAATTGAGTCATGTTGTCATGCCTCGATGTTCCGATTGGGAGGATCTATAATGCAAACAAGTCCTATCAAGTCATAGTGGGTAACCCTCCAATTTTCTAAGGGTTAAAGTCCCCGTAGTTCCGTGGCACTAGGGTTATTAGACTCTCCTAATAGAGGTCGGCCCTAGTAGGGTTTTAGTCATGCCGGGATTAGTATAAATAGAGAACTGGAGTCTCTATTTATCACACAACTCATACACACTCAAGTGTAGCACATAGTTGAGGAAGGAGAAGACACTAGGGCTAGATAAGAAGAAGGATACTGTTGTCGGAGATCACTTACTGTATTGGGCTTTTCTATTTTGGTGTTGATTCTATCTCCGAGGAAGTTGCGGGGCTTTCTCCATTTATGGTTTTCTCGAGGAAAAACATTGTGTTCATTGTCTCTTGTGTTTGATTGTTGTACTTGTTATTCTCTCAGTTAAAGATCCTAATAATGCTAGCTTAATGTTGGAAAACTAACATGGTATCAGAGCTAACCTGAGAAGAAGACACTGTGCAGCTGCAGGAACTAGGGATGCCTAGTTTATGGATATTCCTACATAGATTTTCAGCAAAAGTAAGGTGGATTAAATCTCCTCCTTAGGGCGCATCTTTCTGTTGAAGCAGAATCCAATTCTGAGGTTTTTCAGTTTTGGACCCGACATTGCTGCCGAAAATTAGGGCTTTTCACAAAAGAGGAATTTTTTAGTGAGCCCAAGCCTAGATTGATCTCCTCCCCAAAATCGAAGTTGGTGATAAATTTCAAGGCATTTGGGTGGACAGAACTCTGAAAAATCAAAACCCTAATTTGCTCCTAATCCAGTACTGCAGGATTTCAGCTCCAAAACCAGATCCAACATCTTGACTTGGTAAGATCTAAATCTTTTGTATTTCCATTTGAGGTTCTTAGTTTAAGATGTCTCATCATACCAAGCTTGATGAAAAGCTTGAGGGAGCTGATAACTTCCAAGCCTAGAAGTATAGGATCTCCCTGGTCCTGGAAGAAAATGAGTTAGACTCCTACATCCATGAGGAGGTTCAAGTTCCATAGGGATATGAGGCTAAGGCCTTACATAAGAAGAAGATGGTTATGGAAAAGAGGATCATTGCTGATTCTATCAAGGATCACCTTATCCCATAGGTTTCCTCCCTCAAGACACCTAAAGCTATGTTTGATGCCCTAACCAAATTGTTTGAAGGGAAGAACATAAACCGAAAGATGACTTTGAGGAATCAACTGAAGAATGTGAAGATCCATAATGCAGAGACCATCCAGTATTACTTTACAAGTGTTTCTTAGATCAAGGAACAATTGGAAGTAGTAGATGAAGAAGTGGAGAATGCAAAATTTGTGATGACCACCTTGAATGGTCTCCCCGGGACATTGGACTCTCTCATTCAAGGGATCTGTGCTAGAAAGAAGTTAGTCAAGTTCAGCAGACTGTGGGAAGAATGTTATCAAGAAGAATCTCGGATAGCAGCTTAAGAAGAGAAGATGGGAAGTGAAGATCAAGCTCTCATAGTATAATCCAAGAAGTCTAGATCCAGCCATCACAGAAGTAAGTACTCTCATCATAGAAATAACTCTAGAAATCCTAGAGATAGGTGATCCGGTGGATTATTCATCTTCAAAAATTACACTGATCCAATATGGTGCAAGGTTGTTAATCTATGGTTTTAACTCATATGCTAAACATTATATGCACAGCCCACGTAGTCATAGCATGGTACGCAGTTATCACAGGGGCTACGCAGTGCAGTTGTAGTATGGGCCGCGTAGTTTGCGCACCGTCAATTTGAACATCGAATGGTTCGGGGAGGTTACTCACATGCTGCGACATTTGTATGCTGTGACAGTGGATCGGGTATATGGAGAAGACCTCACATGCTGCAACAGCAGATCGGGTATGTGGTGAAGACCTCACATGCTGCGACAGCGGATCGAGTATATGGCGAAGTCCTCCTATGCTGCGACTTTTGTGGAGTTGGTGGTGGCATCAAACGGTTATGTTACGTGGCATAGCCCAATTGCAAGTCATTGCAACATGTTGTGAGTTGGCATATGTGCGTGGAGTTGGTTGCAACGGTTCCAGGATATGGAACGTCGTGGCAACATAACGCTTGTGCAGCGATTTGGTGGGACTGCATGGTTTAGTTTTAGCATATGATTATAACGATAATAAAGAAGATAACAGCTGTGATGATAACAACTTTCGAACCGTTACTTACCCCAGGACTGAATGCTTATATAAATGCGTTTCTGGCCACATTGGGGGGATCGCTTTCTGTTAGGAGAAGCTTGCGAGAGTTCAGCTGTAATTTATCCAGATTGTTGTTTGTAGGCAGAAGTCGGCCATACTCTATTATAATTTGGATTATTTGCTTTTGAAGACTAGATTGTAATTTCCAGAGAGGAGTCTTGAGGACTTTCTATCCATCATTCTGTTTGTACAGCTACTGAATTTGATTTTGAGAGATTGTTTTAGAGCATAGAGCATCATTTCCCTGTTATGAGAAGCTTAGAGAGATTTTGCTATGAAGTGCCCAGATGCTGTTTCTTTTGAAGTCGACATTCTCTGTTATATTTTAGCTTTCTTTGCCTTCCAAAGGCTAATCGTAATTTCCAGAAGAGAGGTCTTAAAGACTTTGTACAGTATTCTGTTTGTAGTTGCTGAAGTTGATTCTAGAACCATTTTTGTACCATCTTAAAGACATTAATTGGATCGGTACCCATTGGAGAGGGACCCGGAGACGTAGCCCAGTGGAGGGGGTGAAATCCGTTATCAACTTCTGTTTGTGACTCTTGTTTCAGTGTTTCTCATTTCTGTTTCAGTTTTGCTGTTTCATTTCCTGTTTAGTTTGCTGTCATATCAGATTTTAGCATTTAATTAACTGTGCAAGCTATGTGATGAATTCAACAAACTGATTAATGCATTCTTTAAATAAACTTTTAATGCACTCAAGTTGAGGTCCGACAGATCATATTATGGTATCAGAGCAGGTTAACTGCTTGTGCAAGTTTGTGAATGCTTACCAGGTCCAGGTTAAAGCTTGGTGAAGGAGAATTAATCAAGCCAATCTCAAGGAGAACATTCTCAAGAACCATGTCTTCTCCACGAGGGGAAGAAGAAGGACATACAGAATGAGAAAAACCTGTTATGTCAGAAACTGAGTTTCTGGAGGCTTTTATGAGCATGAAAGCCATGATGGAAATTCTACTCGATGAGCGAGCAGAAAGGAAGAAGAAAGAAGAAGGATCTTCATCCAGAGATGAAGAAGTGAAGAAGGAAGAAAAGGGTAAAGGAGTAGGAGGTGATGGTGATCCACCTAAAACTAACCAAACTTTCTCTTCTTCTCATATCTCTCATTCAAATAATGCAAGTCCTAATATGCCTTATTTCAAATTGGATGTAAAATTTGAATTACCAATTTATGATGGAGATTTAGATGCTGAAAAGTTAGACAATTGGATCAAGCAACTTGAAGTATATTGCAGGGTACAGGGCATTAATGATGACCCTTCTAGGATTCAATTGGCCACTTTGAGAATGAGTTGTATGGCTCTTACTTGGTGGGAGAGCAAGATTCAGCAAGAACTTCGAAAGAATGGTAAAATTATTTCAATTTGGAATGAATTCATTGAAGTATTAAGAAAGAAATTTTATCCTTTAGGTCACATGCAGCAACTAATAATGAGCTGGAAAACTTTTAGACAAGCTAAAGGACAAAGAATTCAAGAATATACTCATGAATTTAGAAAGAGGGCTAGTGCATTGAATGTTGCATTGGATACGCAAGAAACTCTTCTTAAATATATTGGTGGCATGCATTCTTATTTGCAACATATTTTGTTGATGTTTAACCCAGTAATTTGGATGATGTATGTGTTCAAGCTACACATTTAGAAGCCAGGCGTAAGCATGATAATGATTCTTTTATGAAGAAGTCATCTAAATTTGACAACAAAGATAAAAGCAAAGATAGGGGAAAGAAAACAGCTACCATCACAAAAGAGGGTGAAAAATCCACATGCTCGCATTGTCAGAAGGGACATGATGTCTCTAAGTGTTGGAAACTTCATCCGAAGTTAAATTCAAAGAAGTATGGAGGAAATAAAAACAAAGATAAGGATAATCAAGCAGCTACTGCAGCCCTAATTCAAGACTTGGGATCTGATTTAGGTGATGACACTAAGATCACAACAATTGGGATCCGAGGTAAAGATAGAGCAACATGAAGTGCAGTTGCAGCAAAGCATGCCTTTCCCAAATTTTGGCATGAATCTGATGATTATTCAAAAGACTGTTTATGATTATGTAAGGAATTGTGTGATGTGCAAATATATTGATAAAGGGTTGGGATTGTGCACACCTATTCATACTTCATCTCGTCCTTTTAAAAATGTTGTAAGGGACTTTAATGGGGGACTACCAATTAGTTTGTGCTTTCAGTATATTGGGGTTCATGTTGGGCTTCCTATGACTATTGTACATGTTTGGGACTTCCGAATATTGGGGCAATTTTGGTCAGTTTTATGGAGTCTTAGGGACACTAATTTTGAAAGGAGCACAATGTATTGTCCACATGTTATTGGGAAAACATGGGTAGTCAGTAGAACAGTCAGTCAATTTCTCCAGACTTATTGTGATGAACATCCTAAGGATTGGGATGAACAGTTGCAGCACATGCAGTGCATTAAATATCCTTTTGAGGCTTGTTTTTGTTATCTGTTGAAGTCGCATGTGGACTTTTCTTTCGGCACAAAAGATGTGAGAGGTGGACATCATGATGCAAAGAAAACAGTGCAGCAGATAGTGTAAGAATAGCAGGAGATGAGCTAGGCAATTTATAAAGCCAGGCATGACAAGCATCGAGTTGATCATCAATTTCATGTTGGTGACAGAGATTGGTTGCAGATCACCAAGGGAAGATTGAAAGATAAAAAGCTCAATTTTGTTTATGATCATTTTGGGATCTTTGAAAAGAAGTGTAAACATTCTTTCTGTTTGAGATTATCTCCAATGAATACAGTTGTATATGCAAAGAATTTTAAATGGTATGAACCTCCTTGGGTCATGGACAAGGAGACTAATATGCATATTCTAAGCAAGGTAGGATGTATGGATATTGGAAAGGTGAGGAAGCTGTACCCTCACCTACCTGCAGGGTGATCTAGGCTTTTGGTGGTCCAAAAGCTCTCCAGTGGGGAGGAATGATCCGGTGGATTATTCATCTTCAAAAATTACACTGATCCAATATGGTACAAGGTTGTTAATCTATGGTTTTAACTCATATGCTAAACATTATATGCATAGCCCATGCAGTCATAGCATGGTGCGCAGTTATCACAGGGGCTACGCAACACAGTTGTAGTATGGGCCGCGCAGTTTGCGCACCGTCAAGTTGAACATCGAATGGTTCGGGGAGGTTAATCACATGCTGTGACATTTGTATGCTGCGACAGTGGATCGGGTATGTGGTGAAGACCTCCCATGCTGCGACAGCGGATCGGGTATGTGGCGAAGACCTCACATGCTGTGACATTTGTATGCTACGATAGCGGATCAGTTATATGGCGAAGTCCTCCTATGCTACGAATTTTGTGGAGTTGGTGGTGGAATCAAATGGTTATGTTATGTGGCATAGCCCAGTTGCAAGTCATTGCAACATGTTGTGAGTCAGCATATGTGTGTGGAGTTGGTTGCAATGGTTCGGGGATATGGAACATCATGGCAACATAACGCTTATGCAGCGATTTGGTGGGACTACATGGTTCAGTTTTAGCATATGATTGTAACGATAATAAAGAAGATAACAGCTGTGATGATAACAGCTGTCGAACTGTTAATTACCCCAGGACTGAATGCTTATATAAACGCGTTTCTGGCCACATTGGGGGGATCTCTTTCTGTTAGGAGAAGCTTGCAAGAGTTCAGCTGTAATTTATCCAGATTGTTGTTTGTAGGAAGAAGTCGACCATACTCTGTTATAATTTGGCTTATTTTCTTTTGAAGACCAGATTGTAATTTCCAGAGAGGAGTCTTGAGGACTTTCTGTCCAGCATTCTGTTTGTACAGCTGCTGAATTTGATTTTGAGAGATTGTTTTAGAGCGCAGAGCATCGTTTCTCTGTTATGAGAAGCTTAGAGAGATTTTCCTGCGAAGTGACCAGATGCTGTTTCTTTTGAAGTCAACATTCTCTGTTATATTTTAGCTTTCTTTTCCTTCCGAAGGCTAATTGTAATTTCCAGAAGAGAGGTCTTAAAGACTTTGTACAGCATTCTGTTTGCAGTTGCTGAAGTTGATTCCAGAACCATTTTTGTACCATCTTAAAGAGATTAATTGGATCGGTACCCATTGGAGAGGGACCCGGAGACGTAGCCCAGTGGAGGGGGTGAACTCCATTATCAACTTTTGTTTGTGACTCTTGTTTCAGTCTTTCTCATTTCTGTTTCATTTTTGCTGTTTAATTTCCTATTTAGTTTGCTGTCATATCAGATTTCAGCATTTAATTAACTGTGCAAGCTATGTGATGAATTTAGCAAACTGATTAACGCATTCTTTAAATAAAATTTTAATGCACTCAAGTTGAGTTTCGATAGATCAATAGGTCTAAGTACATTTGCTATACATGTGATTAAAAAGGACACTTTGCTAGAGATTGTCCTAAGAACAAAAGTAGCTTTCACAAGAAGAAGGGACACAAGAAAAGACATCATGCTCATGCTACAGAGGATGATGAACCTTCATAAAAGAGAACCAGATATGAAAGTGAAGATTCTTCAAGCAAGGATGAATATTTTCTGATCTCCGCTCTCACAGGTAACATTACTCATGGAAGTTATGATTGGCTTATAGATAGTGGGGCTTCCAAACATATGACTGGATTCAAGGAATCCTTTGTGAAACTGTCAAAACATGAATCACCTCACAAGGTGAAGCTAGGAGATGACTACAAATATCCAATAAAAGGTAGTGGGGAATCTTCCTATAAGATAGAATCTAGAAAGTCTATAACAATGAAGGAAGTGTTGTTTGTGCCAGGACTCAAGAAGAACCTTCTCTCCATATCAGCATTGGATGCAAAAGGAATGAGGGTTGCATTCATAGATGGTGAAGTCATCATGTGGTCAAAAGGAAAGACTATTGATGATGCAATAGTGATTGGTGAATAAGAAGGAGGTTTGTACAAATTGAAGGGCCATCCAGATCAAGCTTTGGTCCATGACACAGTAGAGCCAAGTGAACTTTGGCATAGAAGGCTTGCACATGTGCATTACAGAGCACTACCTCTTGCAAGCAAAGCTGTTGAAGGTCTTTTAGAAATGCAAGAAAAACATGATGGGGTCTGCAAAGGATGTGCGAAGGAAAATAACACAAAGAAGACATTTCCATGTAGTGAAAGCAAAGCAAAAGGAATCTTGGAAATCATCCACTCTGATGTATGTGGTCCTATGTCATCAAGCTCACTAAGCAGGTATGCATATTATGTTTCTTTTATTGATGAATTATCTAAGAAGACATGGGTTTACTTCATGAAGAACACAGATCAAGTATTTAGCAAATTCAAGGAATTCAAAGCCTTGATCGAGAACCACACTGAAAAGAAGATCAAGAATTTTCGATCAGATAATGGCGGAGAATTCACTTCAAATGAATTCAAAGAGCTATGTAAAGAATCAGGGATTAAGAGGGAGTTGTCCACTCCTTATAATCCTCAATAGAATGGGATTGCAGAACAAAAGAATAGAACTATCATGGAAGATGTAAGAGCTATGCTTCATGATCAAGATCTCCCTATGCATCTTTGGGCGAAAGCTGCCAGAACATCGGTGTATGTATAGAACCATACTCCACATAGAGTACTCAAGAACAAGACTCCTGAAGAAGTCTTCTCCAGCAAGAAACCAGAAGTCAGCCATCTCAGAATATTCAGTTGTCCTATGTACATACACACTCCAAAAGAGAAGAGAACAAAATTAGATCTTTCAGGAAAGAAGGGTATATTTGTGGGATACTTTGAAAGTTCGAAGGCTTACAAAATCTATTTCCCAAGATACAAGAAGATTGACATCAGTAGGGATGTGAAATTTGATGAAGAAATAGCTTACAACAAATCTAGAAAGAGACCTACTGAAGAACCTGAAGAAGCATAAGCACCCAGAATTCATGACACAACCATGAACGAAGAAATTCAAGAAGAAGATCGAGAATTTGAAGAACCACAAAGACCTGTAGATCCACCTCTGGAGAAGTATCCTCATAAGAGGAAACCTGCTTGGGTACGAGAACTTATCCAAGGTACGGAAAGATATGGGGCTCCAGAAGAGAATCACAGAGAAAGAAAGAGGACTAGATCCTGCTCTAGGTATGTAGCTTTACTATGTGATTTCATTGACAAAGAACCTTCAAGTTATGAAGAAGCGACAGAACGAAAAGAATGGAAGGATGCTATGATCGAAGAATATCAATCGATCATGAAGAATGATGTTTGGGATGTTATCCCAAGACTAGAAGGGAAGTCAATTGTAACTTCCAAATGGATCTACAAGAGCAAGCATGCTGCAGACAGTAGCATTGAAAAATATAAAGCAAGATTTGTGGCTCGGGGTTTCTCTCAGAAAGAAGGAATAGATTATGGAGAAACCTTTGCACCTATAGCCAGATACACTTCCATCAGATCAGTACTAGCTCTAGGTGCAGTGATGAAATGGAAGATACACCAGATGGATGTCAAGACTGCTTTCTTGAATGGTCTAGTAGAAGAGGAAGTGTATGTGGAGCAGCCACTCGGTTTCGAGACACATGACAGGGAGTCTCATGTATGCAGATTGAAGAAATCCTTGTACGATTTGAAACAGGCACCCTTGACTTGTTACGGTAGAAGTGACAGATTTCTATCTAGTTTGGGCTTTACCAAGAGTAAAGCAGATTCCAACCTGTACTACAAGATTGAAGATGGCAACCTAGTGATGCTTCTACTGTATGTAGATGATCTGTTTGTAACAGGTATGGATGGGTTGATTGCTGACATGAAGAGAAAGATTGCTCCTGAGTTAGAAATGAAGAACTTAGGTATGATGCATTATTTCTTAGGTATGGAGGTGTGGCAGAATACGGATGGAATATTCCTTGGACAAGGGAAGTATGTAGTAGAGATCCTGAAGAGGTTTGGGATGATGGATTGCAAGGCTATGGCCACACCTATGGCATCGAACCTGAAGCTATTGAGTGATGCTTCATCAGAGTCGGTTGATGCTACGATGTATCATCAGATGATTGGGTCCTTGATGTACCTGACGAAAACGAGACCAGACATTTGCTTTGCTGTGAACACTTTGAGCCAGTTCTTGACAGATCCAAGAAATGTTCACTTGATTGCTGCAAAGCATATTCTAAGGTATCCGAGGGGTATAGTTGATTATGGGCTCAAGTATGAGTCGAATCAAAAGATTAACCTAGAGGGTTATGTCGATTCAGATTGGGCAGGTAGTGCCATCGATAGGAAGAGCACTTCAGGATGTTGCTTCAGTATGGGATCAAGTGTGATCTCTTGGTTTAGCAGGAAGCAATCCTGTGTGGCACTGAGTACAGCTGAAGTAGAGTATGTTGTAGCTTGTTCAGCTAGTTGTGAGGCAGTATGGCTGCAAAAGCTACTGTTTGATATATTTGATCTCTAGTTGGATGCTACTTGTATACACTATGACAACCGTAGTTGTGTGAAGTTGTTAGAGAATCCAATGTTCCATGACAAGTCGAAGAATATCGAGATCAAGTATCACTATATCATGGATATGGTGCAGAGGGGAGCAGTGAAGCTCCAGTATGTTGCGATGGAGGAACAGATAGCTAATGTATTGATGAAGCCATTGGCTAGGCTGAAGTTCAAGTACTTCAGGTAGAAGCTTGGTGTTCTCCATATCGAGGTTTCCTCCAAGAGAAAGTGATGAGACCCATAGCCATTCTGACATGGTGAGAGGATTGGTTCCTTCCATGGTCAAATGTAAGGGCTAATCCATTATGTCATGGTGAGAGGGTTGGTTCCTTCCATGTCAGATATGAGTGCTAGCCATTCTATCGAGTAGGACAGATGTAAGGGAAACTGCCATTCTGGGAATGGAGGAACCTGGTCAGTTACCTGGAAAAATTAGTCTAGGACTGAGAATCCCTTCTGATGTGATAGAGGGATGTGTTGCCACTTGATCAAATGTAAGGGCTAAACCATTGTGTCATGGTTAAAGGATTAAGTTCCTCCCATGTTAGATGTGAGTGTTGGCCATTCTGACAAGTAGGTCAGATGTAAGGGCAACTGCCATTCTAGGAATGGAGGCACCTGGTTAG
This sequence comes from Pseudotsuga menziesii, assembly GCA_001517045.1. NCBI lineage: Eukaryota > Viridiplantae > Streptophyta > Pinopsida > Pinales > Pinaceae > Pseudotsuga > Pseudotsuga menziesii. Next base: position 664,045 of record LPNX011212084.1, read on the forward strand.
TTACTAGGTAGCTCAGTCTAGGACTAGGGGCCATTCTGATGCAATGGTAGGATTATTTCCTGCATGATCAGATGTGAGTGCATGCCCTTTTTGATGTGGTGCTTTGTGCATGGTCGATTTGTAATTGCAGAGCCCTTTTCGATGCGGTGCTTCGTGCATGGTCGGTTTGTAAGTGCTGAGCCCTTTCCGATGCAGTGCTTCGTGCATGGTTGGTTTGTAAGTGCTGAGCCTTGTCGATGCGGTGCTTTCAAGCATGGTCAACTATAAGTGTTGTGCCTTTCTAACATGATGAGGTTGGATGTAGGTGTAGAGCCTTTTCGATGTGGTGTGCTTTCACATGGTCATATATAAGTGCTAGGCCTTTCTGATAGGATGAGGTCAGATGTGAGTGCTGGGCATGCCTTTCTGACAAGATGAGGTCAGATGTAAGACTTGGGCGGGCCAGTCTGACTTAAGTGTCAAATATAAGAGCTGATGAAGACCTACATGAAGGGTAGGCTTGCAGGATTGACTTTATAGAACTTCCTGTGATGAGAAGAATCAAGATAGCACCATTATGAGATGGCATATGATGATGATCCAGATCAAGTGATCCAAATGAGATGATGCAGACTCAATGATCCAGATCAAGTGATCTAGATGAGATGATCCAGACTTGATGATGATCCAGATCGAGTGATGAGCCAATAGTCATGATGATGTAGATCCCATGATAAAGAAGAATAAGATGACTTGAAGACTCGAAGATGAAGATGACTTGAAGAAGAAGATGACTTGAAGAATCGAAGATGAAGAGGACTTGAAGACTAAGAAGACTTGAAGATGACGAGATGATCCAGTTGATGCAGAGAAGAAGACTAGTGCTGAAAATTGTGTCGAACGAATACCTTCCTAGTTAAGAGGGAGTGTTGATGTATTTGTAACTTTGGAATGTATTCATCTATGTATCTTATGTCTTGTAACCCGATATTTATTCTGGGATGTATCTATTATGTAATTGAGTCATGTTATCATGCCCCGATGTTCCGATTGGGAGGATCTATAATGTAAACAAGTCCTGTCAAGTCATAGTGGGTAACCCTCCGATTGTCTAAGGGTTAAAGTCCCTGCAGTTTCGGGGCACTAGGGTCATTAGAATATCCTAGTAGAGGTCGGCCCTAGTAGGGTTTTAGTCATGCTGGGATTAGTATAAATAGAGAACTGGAGTCTCTATTTATCACACAACTCATACACACTCAAGTGTAGAGAATAGTTGAGGAAGGAGAAGACACTAGGGCTAGATAAGAAGAAGGATAATGCTGTCGGAGATCACTTACTATTTTAGGCTTTTCTATTTTGGTGCTGATTCTATCTCTGAGGAAGTTGTGGGGTTTTCTCTATGTATGGTTTCCCCGAGGAAAAACACTGTGTTCATTGTCTCTTGTGTTTGATTGTTGTGCTTGTTATTCTCTCAGTTAAATATCCTAATAATGCTAGCTTAATGTTGAAAAACTAACAGCCCAGGTGGAGGACTCAGTTTATCTGGTTCGCAGACGTGCCAACAGAGGTTGTCACTCATGTAATCTCTGATTTATATTAATAGAAATATATTTTCCTATCCAATGATGTGCATTTAAATGAATATTGAATCCATGGATGATTTTAATTGCTTATACATTATTGATTATATATGCTAGGGTAGGTCTAACACCATATATAACATGCTTGTCTTGTTTGTTGTTGTTGAGAGAGAAAATTACTAACACAAGTGGGATTGGAAAAAGATCAACGGTGATCTACATCAACCATCCAGAATAAGGTATGTTTCGAGATCCTTTAGTGTTAGATATTTATTTCTCTTGGATACTGGGAAGGGATTGATTTCTGTGGTTTCTCTGTCTGTTACGATACACCCCAAGCCATATGAAGTTTTCTTCATAACAGAATTGGTGACCATACTGTGGAGGTTCCTAGTCATTTCCTTTGGGGGATTTTTCGGCATTCAATGTGCTTGAATTGCTCTGATTTCTCTATTTTTGAGTTCGATCTGGGGGCATGTTTGCCTAGTAATGTCTTACAAGAGTAAATTTTGTCTCAGCTTGTTTGTTTGCCTTCTTTTTATCTTTTTTTCTTCCTGTACACAGGCTTTGCTTTCCCAGTCACGTGTACACGCGGGTTTTACCTGAAAAGTTGTGTATGTACGCGGATTTACTGAGAACAATCATGTATACCCTGATTTTTTAGCCTTTTGGGGAAGATTAAGTGTTGCTGGGTGAGTTTGGATGATTGTTGAGTCTTCTTGGATGCTTCTAGAGTCTGTATACATCCCTGTTTCTGACCAAAGACACCTTGTTAGTTTAAATTTTTGAAAATGTTCTTGTCATTTCATTTTCTATTTTTTGTTTTGGAATTAGTGCATTAGGTCTCTTTTACCTTGGTGCTTTGCTTGATGGCTGTCTGTTAGAGCTTGCAGAGTCTGAGGGTTGTAGAGTTATACTTTTTCTTTTTTATCTCATTTAATTCAAAAATACAAAAACATTTGCTTTGTGCATCATTATGCATTGTTTGCATTTTGCATTAACATGGTGCTTGCATTAGGTTTGCTTGGAGAATATTAGTCACTTTTTCATATAGGAATGATTGCATATTCATTTGAAGGAAAAATTTTGCACTTCACGTAGTAGCATACCTTGTTCTTCATTTGACACAGTGCATTTGCATTGATTGTTAGGTGTGCATTTTACTTCTTGTTGCATCATAACATCATTAGTTGGACAAGCATTTTACCTTTGAGTAATAAGCCAATTAAAATCAACGCATAATAAAATGAATTACACTCTTTTATTTTTAGGGTGCACCAACAAGACTAGGTTTTAGGGTCTTGGAATAGTTCATTGTAAGTCAATTCTAGAAGACCATTAAACAAAACATTTAGGTGTATGTCTAGGTGAGAGTGTGAAATTATTTATATAATTAGTGTTCTAAGGATCCTCCTCTTACAAGGGAGTTAAGCACGAGGCAGTGTGACCGATTATGATTGGGATGACCCCTGGTTGTAACTGAGTAGCACCGAAGATATTTCCAAGATTGTATTCGTATATGGGGGCTCTTTCGAGAGTTTCGGGCTTTGCTACCATGCCCATACGGTCAATCCCACCTATGGCTGTCCTCCTCAGCATTGATTATATTGAGGTGACCTTTGTTTTCTTACCTAGTTTATCGAGGGGGTACTTTGCAGAGGTTATTCTGCAGGTGTCCTGGCCAGGTAGGGGTCAGACATCATAGTCTCTATATGCATTGAAGCTAAGGGCCACTATAATTGGTTACGAACCTCCACTTGTTGTGTATGGGAGTCTCAATAATCTCCTAGGCGAGACATACCTGCTTCATTTGGGAGCTCACATATCCTACCCTTGTTTGCTTGCGATTCGACTTTACATTTTGTAGGTGTATGCTCTGTGCACACTATTTTTCCTAGGGTTTGCGTAATTAGATTGAGTCTTTTATTTTTTGAGTCATTGTGGATTTGGGTGCATCACCCCACTATTCTCACTGTTTAGTAGGACTTCCTCCTTCCATGCCTCCTCCTCCTTTGGGAGAGGAAACTAGACAGTCCAGGCAGACTACCTCTCACCTTGATTCACACACCATGGGAGATCATGAGGATGAGATTCCAGAGATGTCCTCTCTGCCTCATGAGGTTGGGGAGGAAGATCCTACTAGCACATATGATCCATCACATGAACAACTATCATGATCTAGTTATGATCCCTCATTCACAGGTCATCGGTATTGGTTTCCAGGTAACGAAACTCATTATGAACCCACAAGAACTAGTCATGTTCATTATGGAACGCCTGATATCACAGTAACCGATCCGGCACATCATTTCGAGTTGGAAATTGATCCTAGCACTACGCCTAGGGAAACTCCTATTCCTTTCCATGTGGAGAGATTTGGGAGCACTAGTCACATTACACCTTCCATCCCTACGGTGGAAGCATCCTCACATGTTTGTCCCAGACCTAGTGTTAGTAATCCTATGTGGATACTAGAACCGAGACAAGTGAACATTGGGAACACCACTTACATTCCTTCACATGTCCCTTAATCCTCGAACCCTACTCCTTCGAATGCGTTTTTGACGACCCTTCCTCCCTCTAATTCATGTGGTCCTTCGGGCCAAAATATTGCTACTAGTCATGTTCGTGCTACAACTATTCTCATGGTAGTATCTTAGAGTCAAGCACCTCCTGTTCTGTCGAGAGCTCATATCCCTGTCTCTAGATCCTCTCATGTTCCATCTCATGGAGCTCCCATATCCCTAACTATGGACCTTCTCATGGGACATCCCATGGAACACCCTATGGAGCTTCTCATGGACAGTCTTATGGATCGCAGTATGGATAGAACCATCAACCCTATGGGTATGGGTATCAACAACCTACTTACTCTTCCAATTATGGCTTTGTAGCACTGCATAATCAAGGTACCCCACATCACAATGCTTCCATGCAACCCTATACGGGTCAAATGGGAGGAGGTTATTATGGCCAAGGCCATGCTATTTATACCAATCAACCTTACATGAACTAGAACTATCAGGGAGCTTGGAATAGACCGGCTCAACCTAGGCTCCCTTTCCTCACAACATTAAACTTACATGACTTGTCAAGACTAATGAACGATCTAGTATCTCATCACCTGGCCTGGACAGTTGACCCTAACAAGCTTCCTTCGGGCATTCCCAAGTTCGAGGGTAAGGCTGGAGAAGATCCTAGTGAGCATGTCACCACTTTTCACCTTTGGTGCTTTTCCAATTCCTTACACGATGATTCAATCCATTTGAGGCTATTTCAATGCACCCTCACGGGGCCTGCTATGAAATGGTATATAGAGTTACTGAGGGGGGCATGACCTTTCCATGACTTTCCTCAACCACTTTCAGCTACCCGTATGTTACGACGTCGGTACTGAAATCTTATCGAGCTTCCGACAAGATATAGCCACACACATTTTGGATCACATTCAAGAGTGGCGTAGACGGAAGCGATTGATTAAAGCCTTTATACCACCAGAATTTCTCCTTGGATGGTTCCTCAAATTGTTGTTACCTTACATCGCAAAGGATGTTTCTACATCCAGAGTTCAAAACAAGGAACAAGCAATATTTAAGGCACAAGAGTTGGATTTGATCTACGCTAAATCTAGAATTTTGTATGAGATTATACCTAACGCTCCATGATCTAGTTTCGATCCCAAGATCAAGCCTAGACCACATGCTGATGGCATTGCGGGCTCTACAAGTACCAAACTTGCAGATTCGGTCATGAAACAAGTGAGCCAATTGTCTATTAACCAGTTTGCATCAGGACAAGCCATGGCTTCATCTCAACCTACCCAATTGGTGAGTGTACTTTTCGTGTAGTCCTTGGACCCAAAGGGCAACCAGTAGCCTGGAAGGAATAAGAAAAAAAGGGAAAAATAACCATAAGGGTGGGAATAAGAACGAAAATGCTAATAATAATGACAAGAATGATCGTAATGCTGGGGGGACAAGCAGACTAAACATAAGGTGAAGTTTCCTTGTAAGTTGTGTAAGGATGACCACCTCACTTACTTATGCCCCCGTATGGAATATGCCTCAAGGTTCATAGCATAGGGCCCAGCTGTGTTAACAAATCCTTTACCCCACAATCAAAATATGAACTCGAGGACCATTGATCCTAATTGTGCATCGGGTGGAAATCAAATTCCACCAAAAGCCAATAGTGGTCATGGATGCATCAACATGATAAGTGCTACTAAGGTTGTGGCTCATATGAAAGATTATGGTTTGTCACAACCGGAACTTGGGAAAGAACCCTCTCCACCTGAGAACCCTTTGCATATCGAAAAACCTACGGATAAACCTAAATCTCCGCCTCACATTCCTAAGGGATTTCTAAAGCGTTCAAGGCATAATCCTAATTTCCGAGCCACCTAGAACTATTCAGTTGTCTAGGATTTGGGCCAGACTCCTTGTGCGATGTCCGCTCTTGAATTTCTTCAGACTTGTCCTCCGTAGAAGAGGGCTTTGTTGTCCACCCTTGGGGTTAGTGACGATAGCTCTTCTTCCATTATCAAATTTGAAACCATGGGAGTACAGCCTCGCTTGCATTACTACGTGTCTCTTTTGATTCATGTAGAGTGTCTTAATAAGACAGTCAAACACACTGTCATTAATGAAGGCACTGCTACTTCTGTGATGTATTTGTCATGTTGGAAGGTCTTAGTTTCTCTCGAGTTGTCTCAATCCACTACCATGTTGACAGCTTTCGATGGTAGATCATTTCAGCTGCACAGAATTATTCCTTCTCTAAAAGTCCAATTGGGAGGGAATACTATTGCGATCAAGGTCGAAGTGGTTGATGTGCCCCTTGACTATAAACTTTTACTGGGTCAGAATTGGATGTATAGTATGCAAGCCATAGCTTCTCCCCTCTTTTGAGTGATATACTTTCTGTTTAATGGGAATATTATTACAATTGATCAGATGTCATTCCAAAATCTGTGTGTCAATGCATCATCGAGATATTCTATCCCGATTATCGATCACTCTTAGCCGACAACTGGGAGTGTGGGCGCAGGTATGTATCCTTCTCTTATGGGAACCTTTAGTTGTCCTGCACCCATGCTTATGATTGGGTCCAATTTTGGTGGGGATTTGTCCTCGATGAATTCAGTGTCTTTTCACACCACCCATATGGAGGACCCTTGGATCCATCCTTCACCGAGTTCTTCGGTTGGACTTATTGAAACAGATGTGTCGTTTCCTGCAACGATGATAGCGTATCAAGTGAATCTTGATTAGGTTGTAGAGCCTATTCCTTCCTCTTCGTGGACAAAGGATGAGGACCCATATGTGCTACCTACATGGGAATTTGAGTAATCTCATGCACATGATTTCCTTGACAATGTTTTTCCATTGGATGAAGCCATTATTGAGGCCATGTCCAGGGTTGAGCCTCCTTGGGAAGAGTTACATCATCGATCATATTTTGTTCCCGAGCTCGACCATGTTGAGCATGATGAATTTAGGGGAATTCTTAGTGAGAATATTGGTAGGCACATGGTTCCATTTAGCTCTCCTAGTTAGATGGCTGATGGGAACATGGCAAAATTATCATCAACTATTCCTATCAATATTTCTCGTGATCCTAGCAAGGTTGAGAATGTCTACATTGGGGCAGAGTGTTTCCCTGATGAGATCAAGGAGTATACCACACTGTTTAAATATTTTCATGACATCTTTGCATGGTCCTATGATGAGATGCCAGGTATCGACCCTCGTATTGTCGAACATGAGATCAAAACTTATCCGGATGCGAAGCCGGTTCGACAACGTTTGCGTGCGGTGAATCCTAGAAAAGCACCCACCATTAAGGATGAGATAGAAAAACTTTTGAAAGTTGGTTTTATCTATCCTATTCCCTTAACGAAGTGGGTTTCAAATCCCATTCTGGTAGATAAGAAGCAGGGAGTGATCCATATATGCACTAATTTCCGTGACTTAAATCGTGCAAGTCCTAAGGATAATTTCCCCACACCATTTATTGATCAAATTTTGGATGAGTGTGCACGGAGTGAGGTATTTTCCTTTATGGATTATTTTTCTGGATATAATCAAATTCAAATTAAGACCGAGGATCAACATAAGATCACATTTATTTGTACTTGGAGTACTTTTCCATATCAGAAGATGCCTTTCGACCTTAAAAACATCAGAGCTACATTTCAGTAGGCTATGACCTTAATTTTTCACAATCTCAAAACAATTATCGAAGTGTATTTGGATGATCTCACTGCTCACTCTCATCTGAGGGTGCATCATCCATATCATTTGAGATTAGTATTCGAAAGATGTCGTCATTACCAGGTTCGTTTAAATCCTCATAAGTGCATTTTTTGGCATGACTGTTGGTCACTTTCTAGGATTCATCATGTCCAAGGAGGGTATAAGAGTTGATCCCTTAAAGGTTGAGGCAATAATTCAATTGTCTCCCCCGTGTAATATTAGACATCTTCAATGTTTTCAAGGTATGGCAAAATTCTTGCGTATATTTGTGGTTAATTTTGCCAATTTGACTAAAGGATTTATGCGTCTTTTGAAGAAGGACACTCCTTTTTACTAGGATGAGCGAGCCCAAGAGTCCTTTGATGCTCTTAAGAAATCCTTAGCAATGGCCCTTGGGCTTAGTCCGCCTGACTATAGCCATGATTTTTTTATTTATATGGCTGTGTCAATGGAGACGGTTGGTATGGTTTTGGTTCAGGAGGATGAGGAGCTCCATGAGCATGTCATATATTATTTAAGCCAGAACCTTATTGATGTAGAAATCCATTATTCCCATGTGAAGAAGCTTTCCTTAGCCACCATTCATGCGGTCCAATGTTTGAGGCATTACATTCTTCTTCGCCAAACTTTAGTCATAGCTCATATCAATCCATTTCAGTTCGTTCTCACTAGAAGGATGATAGGGGGAAACTACAATAAATGGATTGTCATTTTGCAAGAGTTTGATCTCGAGTTAGTTTCAGTGAAATCAAAGAAATATTTGATTTTGCGGAGCTCATATCCAATTTTCCAAGTTTGGAGGAGGAGGAAGTTTATGAGGATACGTTGTCGATGAGCATATTTTCCTTATCTCAACTTTGGACCTATGGTATGGGGATATCATCATATATTTGCAAATGTTGAAGGTCCCTACTCACCTTTCACGAGATGAGCAATGACGATTACATCATGTAACTAAGAACTACCTTATAGTGGATAACACTTTTTACTGCCATGGGGTAGATTCCATTCTATGTCGTTGTTTAACCCATGATGAGGCTGAGGTTGTGCTAAATGATTTCCATGGAGGGGTGTGTGGCGGTCATTTATCTGGGCTTTCTACAACCCAAAAAATCTTGAGAGTAGGATATGTTTGGCTGTCCATATTCAAAGATTGCGTTAATGCGGTCAATAAGTGCCACCCTTGCCAGGTGTTTGCACGCAATATGCACTCGCATCCAACCCCATTACATCCTATTGTCACCGTCAGTCCCTTCACCAAGTGGGGGATTTACTTTATGGATTGCAACCCAGCTTCGGCTGGGGGGAATCATCACATTATAGTGGTTGTCGATTATTTCACGAAATGGGTAGAGGCTATGCTGACAATTAAATCTGACGGTGAGACAGCTGTGCATTTCGTGTTCAACCAGATTATCACCCGGTTTGGTATTCTGAAAGAGCTTGTCACTGACCATGGTAGTAAATTTCAGAATAAAATGATGGAAGACTTGGCTTCCAAGTTAGGGTATAAGTAGGAACATTCATCTTCTTATTACCCTCAGGCAAATGGACAGGTTGAAGTAGTGAATAAATCACTTAAGTCTATTCTCCAGCAAACCATCGCACAAAGCAATACCAATTGGCATATTATGTTGTATCCTACTTTGTACGCCTATAGAACTATGGTTAATACTGCCACTGGTTTCTCTCCATATCAACTTGTGCATGGGTTGGATTCAATTTTATTGGTTGAATGTGAAATACCTTCTTTGGAGCTAGTTGTAGAGCTTTTACCGGACACTTCTGCATTGGAAGAACGTTTGGTCCACTTAGAGCAGCTTGATGAGCAGCACCGGGATGCCTTAGTGGCTCTAGAGGTTAACAAGCATCACGTCAAGGTCCAGTATGATAAGTCTGTCCATCCAAGGAGGTTTTAATGAAGGGGACTTAGTCCTTTTGTGGGATCAAGCTAAGGAACCCTTGGGGCAGGGAAATTTAATCCCATGTGGCATGGTCCTTACGTGTTTAAAAGAGTCTTAGAGAAAGGTTCTTATGAGTTGGTTTATTATGAAGGGACAACCTTGGCAAATCCTATAAATGGGCTCTATTTCAAAAAATACTATGCATGATCTTTAGCCAGGGTTGATTGTTGTATATTATTGTACAGTTTTTGAATTGCATAGTTAGGTTTTCTTATGGTGATTGTGTTTGTTGATTAAATTTCATTCCTTATGGTAGATGTCAATGGAGTCTTTCATTTACATATGATTCGCTGATGGTTCTAGTCTCCACACTCAAAACCCAGCTTCAACTGCTTGGGTGATTTATGCTCCTACGAGTCAAGTATTGTCTTCAGGAGGCATATGTTTACGACCTTCTTCGAACAATGTTGCTAAATATAGTGCCATTATTGAGTTATTGAGTGATTCCATTTCACATGGTGTTCTCTCTCTTGAGGTACGTCTTGATTCATAGTTAGTGGTATCACAGCTTAATGGCTTGTATCGTATTAGGGATCCAACATTATTATGAAGATTCTTACATGTGATATTGCTAAAATGACAATTTGAGAATATAACATACATTCATGTTCCAAGAGTTTTTAATCAAGTTGCTGACTCATATGCTAACTATGTGTTAGATTGGCATTTGTTTCATAGACCATAAGCATATCACAAACATACATTTTACACACATGTAAATATAAATAAAATTGATCATCATAAAAGTTTTTCATTAATATCCAAAAAGTGACGTCATAATACATAAGTGTCGTATACAAAATTGGGGCTTCTGAGCCACAAAAATATAATACATGGTCATATAAAAATGAATACACTCAGGTCTCTAAGCATGAGGAAGAGGGGGGTTCTGATCATGATATAGCACTACGGCTCTAGCTAGCCATCGAAGGAGTCAAACCCATGCTTGTGGTACACCAACCACCTGATGCTGCATGGCCTCAGTAAATTACTTGACTTGTGCCATGGGTACCCTGTGTGTCAAGCGAACAAATTTCATGTGAATGCTTTGGAGCATCTGCTCCGCATCCACACCCATGATATCATCTCCTCTTCCCCTCTGTCGATGACGGGGGAAGCCTTCTGGTCGCCTTGGTCCTACATCTGCATACACATGACAAATTGTCACTATGTGTCGTCACACAAAAAATATGTCTTTTGAGTCAATATATAAAAAAAAATTTTAAAAAATTAAATAATTCAAAAACTTAAAAAGTGGGTTTGGGATTCGTTACCTATGTCGCCATAAGCTGCTCCTGGTGGTAGCGGCATATCTAGATCTCCGCGAAAGTCTATCCCTGCATAGGGTTAGTCATCTATGGCGACGATTTGTCTTCGCCACCATGGAAAGAAGTTTGCTGGGTAGGGGTTAGCCACCCTACTTCCGTCCAGTCTACGCATAACATTTTCCCAACATCATTGGGATGGATATCGAACTCCGTGTGGAAAAATGTCCACTCTAGGGCTTAGCCCTGGTACCCGCTCAAAGAAGAATGTGCTTAGTATGCTGCCGAACCCAAAATTCCACACCTTTCCCATTTTGCAGTCACTAAGCTATTATTTCATGTTGCTCAATAGCGTTGTGCTCCAGTCATACACTGTAGGTCTCATACACTCCACCGCATAGAACATCATTAGCTACAAGGCCCAGTGGAGTGAAGCTAGCCCCGTAATCCTGCCTAATTCCAATAGTATGGCCTTCATTCCCAGAATATGGATATAGTTTGTTGGGATTTGACTCACAACCTTTTTCATCTCCAGAAATCAGTACACAGCTATGTACTCATCAATAGTCAACCCACCTCCTAGCCCATGAGATCGGATATTCACCATCTTTCCTCACCGGGACAAACCAGTGATAAAGTATATGTCCTCAACCTCAATGCTGAGTGACATCCCATCAATCTGAAAGGTCTCAGATTCTAGATCCTAGTAATCCACTAGCAACTGGAGTAGTCTTGGTTTGGCCCTCAGGCTGCCAAGACACCAAAACTTGTATAGACCACATGCCCGTAATGCTTGTTGGGCCATAAGATCACCTTGCACGGACTCCTCCACATCACCATGCTCTCTTTCCTTACATTCTAACACCATCCTACACAAAAAACCAAAGTTTTGATCAGTTATTGCCTTTGAAAACCTTGTTTGCGGCCCTATACGTGACTGTTCTCAAAATAGCTGTGTATGTACACGGGTTTGGGTGTTTTTTCTACATATGGAGAGCCCTATACATGGAAAAAACCCCAATTTCCACGTGGGCTGAAACACATAATTATGGATGGCTTACAAAATTATTTGGACCATGAAAATTCAAAAAATTTACATGAAATAGGAAGAGGAGGGCATGAGAATCTACCTGGATCAAACGGGTAGAGATTTCGCCGGATGATGCTCCCGGAATTAGCTTCAGAATTTCTAAGCTCAAATACACTATGTTGGGTAAAAATTTCAAATGATATGAAAATTTTTAAATTGTTTACTATTTATAGAAAAAATTTGAAATTTTTACCCACTTTCTATAGTTTTTTACCATTTTGGACTGTTTGAACTAATTTGATCATGTAGGAGTTCGTTTTGAGTGTGGTTTGACTGTGGCTTTGATCCATTTGTGCCTATTGTAGGTATGATGTCTAAATTGGCATATAGGTTAGGTTTCACATCCATTTGCATTTTGCATGACCTTATGACCATTTCATTTTAACCTTAGGTACGAACCCATTCCATCTTGTCATGAAACCTTCAAATTGCTTCTAGAAGTGACATGTTGTGAATGGTAGAGCTTTACCATACATGGGTACCCTAGTTAGATCCTATTTTGTATTTGGTGCATGCCGACATTTTTCCTTTAGGGTGTGGGAGTCCTTTGTATAGTACCGCCATGACTTTGAGCAAGAGCTTCATACTCCTCTTGACCTTTATGCTAGCCTTTTCCCCAAGACTCCCTTGTATATGTCAAGTTGTAATTGCATTATCATGCGTTTTACTTGCCTTTTTTATCCTTATGCCAGATTCCCTGACTCTCATTATCAGCCATATAGCCTGAGCTTGTCTCATGTCTAGCCAAGCAGAGCCATTTTATATATCTTTTGCAGCTTGATTCCCCATTTTTTACCGGGAGGGCACTTTTCCCCGAGTGTCATTATCCTACACATGTTTCCTTGCATTGAGCATAGGTATGTTCCATTTCTTGGAACTAGTTTGTTTTCCCTTTGAAACTCGTCTCCTCCTAGATTTGTAACCATAAAGAATTTTTATTATTTTTCAAGCTTTTCAAAATATCTGAAAAAGTCCAAAAAAATAAAAAAACCAAAAAGCCGAACAGAAAAAGTTGTTATCTTTGGCAGCAGTTGAGTCATGTCGCCTTCGAACAGAGCATTGAATATCACATCCATTGGTTGGGTTAGTAGTTTGACTTTAGGAGATGTACTCGTATCTCTGAGTTTACCTCCACCGACTAGTTAAGCTTCCAGTCCCTTTGGAGCCTCTGTCAATCCCTCACATGTCGTAGAGATGTCCCAATTTTGTAAATTGAGTCTATGCTGCCTACATTCAGTCACCATTCACCTTTATGCTCTTGTTCAAAGGAAGTTGAATCCTGAGTCTGCCATTCCTCATTTGTCTTGAATTTGCATGTCAGCCATTCTAGTACTATTATTGGTTTGTGCACATCTTGTTTGAGTCCTTCCACATTATACAATGTTGCTGAGTAGCTCGTGTTGGTTGATGGGGGATGGATTAATGCCCTCCTTCTAGCAGATTCCATCTCATCGAATTTAGATCATTTATTCTAGGATAGGAGTCTAGAGTCATTTGAATGCCTTGAGACTTACAGTCATCAGTGGTAGGTTCTCTCACCATTGACAGTTTTGGTAATACATCAATGTCCCTTGATCGATGGATTCTTTCGAGTGTTCGACCTCAACAAATTTATTTTCACTTGTTAGATTGCACTCTAGTACCTTGATTCCCATTTTCATTATCAGTGGGTGATCTCACATCTGTTAACAATATACATCAATGACCGACAATCAGATGATGGACTACTGTGTTCAACCTCGACACCTTTATTCACATAGTAGGACATGTACTCGTAGTGGTTTGTGTAGAAGACTTTCTATATTGGTGGCATTTATTATATGCTACCTCCTTGATCATGCCATTGTTCATGAGATTTCAGCTCTCGTGACTTGATTCCAGTGTATGTCAGATATCTTCAGCCATTATGGAGATCTTGATCCATGGTATATCTTCAGCTTTCATGGATATTTTGGTCCTTTGTATATCTTCATCATGGAGACTATGATCTATTGTATATTGTGTGTGGCGATGACCACACATATCATAGTTTGTATATCATGCCTATTCATGGCCATTGTACTCTTATGTATCCAAGACTGCTATATGTATTTGCAGTCATGTGTAGATTTTCATTATTGTATTATACTTTTGGATGGCTGGTTCTTCCACCTGGTTCTTCATCACTCCACTTCTGGGATGTATTTGTAATGTATTTCGGCCATCATGCTACTCCTCTGACCTCACACATTAGGGGGCATTTGTTATAGTGTATTTTACCACACATGGTTGATCACATTTTTATGGCCTTCCTTGCCCCTCTGCAGACTCTTTGGACCCCATGGACTATTTTTGTACCTTTCATGTTTCCAATATCATCCCTAAAAACACCTGTTATTTGTTGTATGTGACTTTTAATCCCTTTTCCGCGTATACACGTAGATATTACCCTTAAACCCGCATACATTGGGATGTGTGCAAAAGGCCAAATATTTTCGAAGTTTTCCTTGATGTGGATTTGAGTCACTTGTCTCTTGGCCTTCCATATGCCTCGATATCGCTTGGATTTTACCTTCCATTACCCCATTGAAGCACTATATAAGGAACCCTTTGGATACATTGAAGAGAGACGAATTGAAGAGCAAGAAAACTATAGTCCATTGTTTCTGTAGCTTGCTTATACTTGAGTCTACATCCCTTTTTTCCTTGGATCACTTTGTGTTCTTCCCAAGGTTTCCTTTTCTTGTGAGCTTGCTATCGAGATATGGAGGATTGAGGTGGTGGAGGCCCAGGTGGAGGACTCAGTTTCTCCAATTCGCAGACATGCCAATAGAGGTTGTCACTCATGTAATCTTTGATTTATATTAATAGAAATATATTTTCATGTCCAATGATGTGCATTTAAATGAATATTGAATCCATGGATGCTTTTAATTGCTTATACATTATTGATTATATATGCTAGGAAAGGTCTAACACCATTATATAGCATGCTTGTCTTGTTTGTTGTTGTTGAGAGAGCAAATTTCTAACACAAGTGGGATTGGGAAAAGATCAATGGGGATCTACATCAACCGTCTGGAATAAGGTGTGTTTCGATATCCTTTAGCTTTAGATTTTTATTTCTCTTGCATATTGGGAAGGGATTTATTTCTACGGTTTCTCTATCTGTTGTGGTACACCCCAAGCCATAGGAAGTTTTCTCCATAACAACATTGGTTACCATGAAAATTGATTAGGTTCTAAATATAGGGATGCAATAGTTACATTTTGCAAAGTTGGCAACTGGTGTAGATCAAAGAATTGTGCCATAAAAAAAATCCATGTGATTGGATCCTTTCCATCAAACTTTCTCATATGAATATTAGGGATAAAGAAGTTCCTTGGAAGTGAGTTGAACCCATGATTTTTTAGTGAATCATCAACTTTTGAGGACTCAATCTTCTTACTTTCCATTTTTTTTCAATTTTCTCAAGACGTGATTGGAATAAGCCCCATTTTCCCTCCTCTTCCTCTTCTTGAGTAGATACATGAGGAATAAATCTATGTCTTATACCCTTCATCAATTCCTTCATTTCTTGAATATATTATTTTATATCCATCCCTTTGATATACTCTTTACTAACCATCTTATTTTCCAATTTAACTAAGTCATGGCATCTTTACATTTCCTTTAATCATATCTTCCAACTTGGACACTCTAAAAGATATGTCTTCTATTTCATCATATGTTGGGGATGAATCCTATAGGGGTTTGAGTGGAGTGTGATTTTTTCCACTTTCTTTTGGTGAAATTATGAAAAATAAATATATATCCCACCATAGGGTTTACCACAAATATATCCTTCCACTCAAAGCTATTCAAATTCAAAATGGCATACCTTTTTCAAACCCTGATTAGAAGTTTGTTTTATGCTCGACTTTTAACTGAGGTAAAATTTGAATTTTGACTCGTCTGGGTTTGAAACTTTGGCATGTGGTGCCCTGATGTGTCTTATTTCCAATACTGTGGGTATGACCTTATTTGGATGTCCCAATAAAAATTTATTATAAATATCCCAACACTACTTATTTTTGGCCTATCCAAAAGAACGAACATGTACGGTATGCCACGTGTCCAAAATTTCATTTATGTAGATGAAAACCCTACCACAGATACTATGGTTCATCCTCTTTCCGATGCAAAATGTCTCACTCAATTGGGATCTTGCCAATGCCACTGATATGACCTTTTTCCCCATAGCACATGTTTTAGACTAGGTTTTGGACTAGTAAAAAATGCTAGATTCCTTTGTAAATATCTCCTAAAATGTAATGTATCAGGATCTAAATTTCGGACTGGAGATAGCTCGACCTATTTTGAAGTGAATTTTTAATATTGATCTCTGAATCCTTGTAGAAAAAAGTTTGTAGTAAAAATTACAAGATGACCTATTTTGCAGAAGCCAGTCCTGAGGAAGGAGCTCTAATACCAAATGTTATGCAACATAGTCCTAGAAATAGCCTAAAAAGAGAAGAAATAGAAACGAAGGGAGTAGTCCACACCTTAATAATAAATAATAGAGATATATAGCAATCCTATTGAAGGGAGGAACCTCCTTACACAATGTACTGAGTACACCAGAAAAGACAAGATACAATGATGACTAAAATGAGAATATATCCTTCCTATATATACGATACAAAGGTGTACAATAAAAACTAATACACTCACTAATAGACCCAATCCAATACAAATAATATGTAATGAACCACAATATAGGGGGTAATGCACCACACTATATTGGGTAATGTGCCATCATTAAGGGATTAACAACCTAGGCCTCACCCAAGTTATCTTGACGAGTTATCAATTCCCATGGTTATAAAATACATTCCTACAATGTCAATCTACAAATGCAATGGAATATAACCTACAATTCCTCCAACCTCTTCCCTTAAAAAACAAATTTTCCTATCTGTCATACCCCTAGGTTAGAAGAATATTGAGGTTCCTTTGTGACCACTTGGGAAGAGTGTTGGTTGGTGGAATGACCAGAGACATGCAAATGTTGGGCATATTACCCCATCGGTTGGGCTCTTGTGTGGATGGATATGGAATCAGTGGATTTGGGTTGGTACCATGTGTGTGTTGGAAAGGTGTTCCCATTCCCATGAATAAAAATGACATGAGTAGGTTGGGAACATTGGGCAAGATCCCATATAATTGGATGGATTGGAGACCCAAGACAAGATGACACAACTTAGCTTAAGGCAAGTTGGATCTGAAGTTGAGTCAAGTGCAAAGTCTACACTCGGGTGCACTTATGGAAGAGTGCAAGTTGGCTCCTCCTTGGTCACATCCCTTGGTGAGCTTGGGAACTTGTATATATAAGGAGAGTCGCCTGGAATTTGGACATGATCCAAACAACCCACTAGTTGATGGTATTCACTTTAAGGGGAGTTCAATCCTTTGGGATATTCCTAGGAAGGAAGGGCACAATTTTATGGGCATAGTGAAGTGTAGCTCTTGGGAGATCTTAGGTGTAATTCTCTAGAGAATGTTTTGGGTATTTTGAGACCTATCTCAGATCTTGGGTGGACGCACTTGCCATGGGGAGGCAATATTCTTATAGAAGAATATTGAAACCTTAGACGAGAAGCCTTAGGGAAGGTATAGTGCAGGAGGGCACACTAAGACAAGGTAGACATACTATGTGGGCTATGAGTAGGAGGAAATTTTGTATAGATATTTGTTAGGTGCACTCTCTCTTGGGTGTAGTTTCCACATAGTTTATAAGGAATATAGATACAAGCATATTTGGTAAGGTTGCAGTGGAGTGCTCCTCGCTGGGAACATGGTACATGTGTTGCATTGATGCAGACACATGGATGTAATAGGGTTCGGTTGAGACTTTAGTTTGGATTGTTATGAGTTGTTGTCATTGAGGGGATGTTTTCAGAGAGTTTCCGAGTTGTGGCATCCTCCACATGTTGCAAAAAATTCTCATTGCATTATATGATATTTGGGCACACCCCATTGAGGTGTCGCCGACATACTTGTGTCTTCTTTGTGTTTACCATATTTCCTTTGACTGGGCATGTATCAAGTAAAGTTTATTCAAAGTAAAACAAAAGTGTAAGTCGATAGGTGTAGTTTTCCAAGTCCCATCTCAAGCTGGTCTCACCACCAAGAGTTGTTCCTAGGTAGTGCCGCATGGTAAGGAGAATAATGGTAACCCCCAGTTTTTGGGTTAGACTCCTTAATAGTGTGACACTATATCTCTTGTGTCCAAATTTGAAACTTATAACAAATGAGCCACAAAATTGTTCAAAAAGCTTAATATTTGCATACAAAATTTATTATGGAATGTAATTGTTCATATTGAAGTCCTTTACATAAGTCAATAATTCCATTAAATAAATAGAGAGAGATTGTAACATGGTATATATCATGAGTTTACACATATTACAATTCATTATATCTTATCATATTTTATAAACTTTAGTAAGATGAATAAACCACATAGGTTCTAATATAACCCTTGATGTCTTGCTTCTTTGTGATCGTATTGGTTCTCATTGTGTAGATGATTTATTTTTTGTGAGGGGAATCATAAACATCTATGACAGTGCATGTAGTCGCATTGCATGAGGTCAATTCTTGCCCACTACCATTATACCCCATAGGTGCACCTAAATAACCCACATGGGATGAGGCATGGGTAAGTTAAGGTGTTTTGAACTTTTGACCTCTTTTACAACATATCATCTCATTTCACTTCATTTTCCAGTCGAGCTACACCCATGCAAGCCTCATTGTGTATATGTTATTATTTCTTATCTAAGGAATAATGTAATGGGTTTGTGTTGAACAATTTGGAATGTTATTAATGTTGTTAATCCATTTCATATTTATTTTATTCATGAAATTCAAATAATTTTTTTTTGGTTTTTTTTCGGTACGGGAGAAGGTCTTTACATGTCTTTATTATTTTATATCAAGTTTTTCCATCATAAAATTCTTTTGGAGATGGTCATTTACTTAGCGTCCAAAAATATTCTAAAATTGCACATCATAGAGCTTGATTTCTATAAAACACCATAACGTTAAGAGAATGAACCACGTTTTGGAAATTGTTTTAAGGGGAAGTTTGTATTTTAAGCAAACAAATAATATATTGTTGTACTAAATATCCTACATTCAATCAAATTCATTGCAAAATGATATATAATGGTGTGCAAGATCATAAAACCGTTAGGGAGGGTTGGAATATAACTAGGATGTGAGGATTATATTATGAATATGTAATGATCCAAATAAGGTTTAGTATATCATTAACTCAAATGAAAATAATCGATAAAAAATACTCAAGACTAGGTGCAAGGAATAGACCGGGATTGACTAGTTTTGCTCAAAACAATACTAGATTCTTCTCAAGTGCATTCACGTTCAAGGAATGGATCTGAAATGGTTATGACATGTCTGAAAAATAATATCATATGCACATCAAATAATAATTCATTCAAATATTTGATAAGGATGTTACATAATCTGAAGTTTCCTTTGCACAAAGAATTGAGGCCTTTTATGTTTAGAACATCAGCGAGGCTGAAGTCTACTCCAAGGATATTGGGAACCATAGTATATGAAAAATATATCCCTCATATGTACATGGTTTAAAACCATAATTTTATGAATGGTTTAGAAAAATTTAGGAGGAAAATTCTAGCGAGGATTACTTTGGGACAACTCAATTAGTCTAAATTCAAGAAATTTCAAACAACCTCAAAGGATATCAAATTTGAGATATTAGAGATGTACGATGATCATTATGGTATTAAATAACTCTAGGAAAATAAATCATTCAAATCCATTACGAAAAATTTCATTTATTGAGAGTTTATTGAAGACTAGTCAACTTCTATGCGAGTGTAGCAAGGGTCTTGGAAACAAGTGCAGAAAGGCCAACTATTTTATTGATAAAACTTTAGAAATGAAACCAATAGTTCATTATCATACATAAAATAATATCGGAGTCCATAAGGATTCATCATTACATCATATGCTTGACTGCTACACAGAAGAACTAAGAATACTAACAAAGGAGAAGACGAATTGGAGGAGTCGATATGTGTCTTGAACTATCTTCTTCTGAGATTTGAACTTGCTTGTATAATTATTCAAGCCTGCAATAAGACTTAGTGACAATGTATGAATTCCATAATCCTCATAGTAGAAGCACGGGGCACACCTCCCAACTTGGTCTAGGGGCACATCTCCCATGTCTAGAGTCTCACAATGCTCCCAGATCAATTCACAAAATCACAAAACATGGATAGTGATGCACTATGCGTATTTTATATACCCCTTTGGATTCAAGGTCAAATTTACTCTTCATGTGGTCAAATTTCCTCAACCAATGCATCCTCATCAATGGATAGAAACTTGCTTTGCTTTCCAAGCTTTTCTTTTTTCTTTTGTCCTTTATTACTTTATCCTATTTTATTTATTTATCCTGTATTTTATGCTTTTTTTATTTTGATTTGCTTTATCCTACTTTTCTGCTTTATACTACATTTCTACTTTCCTGCTTTGTGCCAACTTTTCTTGTTTTATTCAGTTTCCTTTTTATTTTCTACTTTGGATGATTTCTTATTTATTTCCTCTTTTCCAACTTCCTTGTAGTCAAACCTTATCTCCTATCTCATCCCACTTGTCCCATTATCCTTATTATTTTATTTAAGATAAAATTTATTCATGGAAAATGATTTATCTAATAGTGCATCTTCAACTTTAGGACATAATAACTGCTACTATTAATTAGTTTCCTTTTTAAAAAATATAATCCCAAGATATTAATGTAATTTAATATTAAAATAATAAGAACTATTTGGATAATGGAATGATCGATATGTCACAAAAATGGGGACATGACTTTCCTCCCCTCCCAAAACTTGCTTGTCCTCAAGCATGGGAAAATATGAATTATGAAACATTTGGACTCTTTTCCACAAACGTCTTCAAGATACTACATATACCATTTGAAATTCATATCCTTCATAAATGAATCCTTTAGAAATATTTCATTTTTCATCCTTCACCATTAGCTCATGAATTCCCTTGCTTTCGAAATAATCCATGGCTAATTGTGTTGCAAGGTTCGGATTGAACTTGGAACAAAACATGCAGAATAACCAACCTATTATTAATACACTTAGGATGGGGATAATCATGATTTTTCATAATTATATGTTCCCTACAAAATGGCTGATACAATGATATTTCCTCAAATAAAACTATCATGCACCAAAATATTAGTGAAAATTAGGGATGATTTTTAGAACCCCTCTAGATTTATATGTATAAAAAATAGGCGGATCTCTCTGATATATAGGAAAATTTGAAGGCAGTTTGATCAATAATATAATATGTATATATAAAAAATTTGCTGAATCTTTCATTTTATTATATAATGTTGTAAAATCTTGGTGAATCTTTCACTAAGTTATAAGATATTGTAAAAATTGGTGAATATTTCACTGATTTATAAAATATTGTCAAAATAGGGGAACAACAACATTAGTCAAATAACATGAATCACATCATCAACACCAGAACATGTCGACTCACGAGTCGCAACTAGAAGATGTTAGTGAAACACAACTGCACTGACTAGATTAAGGAAAAGTGGGGACTCCACTTGTTATCTCGTCCCTTAATTCTCCAGCGAACATGTGGGGACCTGAATCTTGGAAAACCGATAAAATTATAGAATCATGCATTATGCTCAATTTTTTGATCTCTCTACCTAGTAGGTCAAATTCTCCTCATTCAATCTGACATCTCTACCATGCATGTTTATCAAAGTTGCATTGTTCTAGCACCAAAGAGAGGAATCCATGGAGAAAAAAGGGTACATTTTAAATTGGAGGTCAATATCTATACCCATGTATTTTGGAGGAGTAGGGATAATGAAATTGGATCAAATCAAGAGGATATTTTGTGCAATAGTGCAATGAAGTTCCAAGTTGGAGTGCTTGCAAGGATGATGACTTATGTTAAAAAAACATTCTCACATTGTATGCTAGAATTCAATTGAAAGGAAGGTATATTGGAGGTTATCAATGGAAGGAAAAAATCTCTAGATCAAAACCTTAATGAGTAAATCTAAGGAAGAAATCACAATATCATTAATAGGCCAATTCATTTCCCTAAATGTTGAACCATATGGCATTATGAGCAATGGATATTTAGCTGAGATTAATCTCTTTTGGGATATAAACAATGGCAAGAAGATAAAATTGCATGAGTTGCAAATACCCACTAACATCAATACATGGTCTAGTTAGATTCAACTTAGAAATGAAGAAATATCGTTGGATTCATGTAATGGATTACTAGAATTTAGTATTCTATAGGTAACAAGTTATGGAAACCCTTGGTAAGAATGGTCTACTCAAATTCATGCCCAGTGAAAAATTTCACTAAAGGATACCCCCTTGTTTATATTTATTAACACTAATGAAGATGATGACTTATAGTATTGGATTCCAAAATCCCAAGGAGAATACACTATAAACAGGGTTTTTAATATATTTTTATAAATAAAGAAACAATTCCAAATTTATTTTAGGACATGTGAGGATAACATGGGAAAGGGATATTACAGACTATTGATAGTTAAATATTATTTTTTCCACATAAAGGAGAGGGGAGGCCCATGCATGGGTGCAATAATCATGCATGCCTGCAACAAAGAACAATTTTGGCATCAATCAAGTGTAATATTGTAACGAGTAGGGATAATCATTCATCGACCAAGCCTATATCTCAATATTATCTTAACTAAGCATAATGTATTCCCTACAATTGAAGATAACTTCAATTTTAAGAAATAAACTTGTTCCTACAAAATTATTTTAGTCATAAGTCAACAAATTGTGCATGGATTCATATTGAGGAAATTGAAGCTTAAAATCTATAGTTTAATTATTATAAATTTATGCATGAATCGCATTAAGGTCATGATGTCTCTTATAACAAGAGTTGAATTATTGTCTATATCCAATGATGAATTAAAAATCCTTATAACATAATTTGATGATTTCTTAAGAATTCCCAATGCTTACTTAGTAACACTTTAGATAAACATAAAATTATACTGAATAATGAATTTAAGCACTTTCAAGACAAGTTTGATACACTCACTAATGATATAGGCTACACTATATAATGAAACTAAAATATTTATTTGTTAACTCATAAATGTAGACAATTTCAAATACTCACAAAATAACAAATTATGTATAGACTACATTACATAATGAAATTAAAATATCCATAAACTAATTCAGTTCATTTCAATTTCACAAGGCTACACTACATAATGAAACTAAGATATTTATTTCTTAACTAACAAATTTCAAATAATTTCAAATACTCACAAAATAACACATTATATATAGATTACACTAAATAATGAAATTAAAATATCTATAAACTAACTATTAAAATATCTATAAACTAACTCAAATTCACGTTTTTACAAGACTACACCATATAACGAAAGTAAAATATTTATTTGCTAACTCATAAATTCATGTCAATTTCAAACACTCACAAAATGACACTTTATATATATAAACTATATTAAATAATCAAATTAAAATATCCATAAAATTATTCAAAAACTCATATCAATTTCACAAAATAACAAATTGATATATAAACTATGTTAAAATAATTATATACTACATGATAATACTCACAATCCATGACAATTCCAAGTAGTCATTATATACCGAATCATTGTATAACATAGTATCTCCACTCATAGCCCCCAACAAGTTTCTATGTTTACAAATTAACACATTCAAATATTAGTGAATTTATGAAATGGTTAAGTTATACATCCACACCTTATTGCTGTTCCAATACTCCATTAGATTTACACAAAAGGAATGACATTTAAATAGTAATAAGTTTGGTTTTATATGAAATCCCAAGAGTGTATTCGGTCCTGGACAAACTTAATTAGAGTTAGCTGGAAAAACCATAACAGAGCTTCCTATATCATGATTGAGGATCTAGGATGTCAATTAGTATCCCTACATATTAGAGTTATTAATATTAAAGTTATTAAAGTTATTGATTTGATCACATTTAAAATAAAACAAAAGCCATGAAGTGGCAATGTCCTCATAGTTGTTAATAGCTTTTGCTACAAGATGGAAGGTATATAAATATAATTCTTTTGCCACAAAACTGTAATAGAAAAACATTATTCTACCACAAAATTACTTAGGCATCTCATCGATTTCTCAATGTTTTGTCATAACAAAAATAATTGGAAAAGATGCTAAAGTATAATTTGTGTGATGCTAAAGTATAAATTAATAAATAAATAATTATAAAATTTAAAAGATTAATATTATATAAATATTCTCCCATATATACCTTGTGATTTATAAGAGATCATCATTTCTATTGAAAAACGGAGATGATAAATAAATAAAATAAACTAAAACAAATTATTTGTTTTTTATTTTATAATCATGGTTAATAACTCTAAGGGTAACAACATGATTAATGGTAAAATGTTGGTAGCTAAAGTAAGTGTGTCATTTAGCTATTAATGGTTGCAATCACTCACTAATTTCATTTTTTTCTATTGATTGGAATAATTACATATTATTCCAAGTCAACTATAATTTGATCATTATAAATAAATAAGTAATTACATTATTTATAAACCGATATTGATTGGTGAGTGAGTGATTGATTTCAACTATAATGTGAGCAAAGAGAACTATTTTCATTTTTTTTGGAAGTTTTTCTTTTTTTTTGGCTTATGTTCTTTAGTCGTGGCTCATTGTAATTCAAATATTGAAATTGATTTTTGTTGTTGGAATTGTAATTCACAAGCATGCAACTATGTAAAACTTGACTGAATAATAAATTACAAGATCTTTGAAGAAATGATGTAAACGACAAATACCTTTGAAATCGAAGGTGAATCTGCATGTCCCGGAGAACCATGTGAGACATCCATCCCAATAAATGTTTTTGGTTTTCTAGATATCTTAGGTATTGTTGAGGCCTGGAAAATCACAGGTAACGACAGTTAGGGATTCTCCCCAATAAACGTTCCCAATTATCCCGTTACTGTTTGGTATGGGGAATCAATCCGGTTTATGGTCCGACTACCGTAGGTCAAGTAACAAATTAAAAAGTTTTACCATTTACGGCTTGGTCCACCGTGTATATTTTTAGTTTTTTGTGTTTAAGTTATGATGTGCAAGTTCCTATCTAAAAATACAAATGATAGAGATAACGAGGAGTGTCACAATGTGATGTGCAGGTTCTTACCTCTCATCTTACCTCTCTCACATCTAAATCACAAACAACAAGAAACTAACTATAACTAACTAACCTATCCCTAGGGAGTACAATTATCAGTTATTAATGAGTAATGTATTTCTATGCATGTATTAGGAAAAATTACAGATAGCTGTTATTTATTTCAGAACACATGAACATTAATAGAAATGTGAACAACAATATAGCTTATTGTTAATTGCGGCCTTCATTACTCACAGTGGAAATTTCACAGAATAAACTAGAAGACATTCATAACATGAACATAAATTCATTGAGTTAGAATGATCTCATAGTTAATGGACATAAGCTAAAAATGAAATAGTTCACATTCAACTGATCCATAGCAAAGCATTTGAAACATTCCACCAAACTTTCTCCAGCAGAAACTTGTAATTATTTATTGTAAAAGGAAGTAGTTCTTCTTACAATATACTCTCAAAAATGGCTCGGGAAAGAAGTCCCTTTTACCTTTAAACTCTCCTATATTTATACAAAAAAGCAAAAATTTTGGGCTGCCCCTTAATGACATTTGGGCTTCCACAACCTTTCACTTCCAAAACTTTGTCTCGTAGCATGAGCTCCTAATTAATACAATATATTACATTTTAAATCAAAATTTTCCTAAAACACTTTATGAAGAGGGGCCAGCTTGGTCGTTGATGAACTTTTTCCATGCCTGGGCCTCTTCAGCTATGCTTTCAAATATGGAGGGTTCAAGAAAATGGATATTTATCTCATACTTGGAAGCCTAGTTCTTTACCCCTTCTATCCTCACTAGACTCAGGCACAGCTGATATTCAAGTAGATGTATACTTACTGCTGCGTGTGCCACTGCATTCTTCAAGATTCCTTCATCTAGATCCTTCATTTGTTGGATCTCCTGCTCGTCTTCCTGACATCTATTCTGTAGATGATCTATAAACACTTTATGCTCAGGTATTGCATCCAATCTCCTCTCTGCTGAAATATAACATCTATTGTATGTAGCCAGCACTCTTCTGCAGTATTCAGCGCATGCTCCTTTCATTTTCTTTACAGTTTTCTTGAATTCTTCCACAATATTGATTGCAAACTCCAATAAATCATAATCCTGCCTTAAACTTTGCCGATATTTAACTGGTAGCTCCGTAAGAGAATCCTCATTTGTTTCTATCCACACTATTCTTGCCTTCAGAATTTCTAGAATCTCTTTAGATCTGTCCAAAATATAGGAAGTAGTATCCAAAATTTCTTCTAATCTGCTATCCATTTGTAAAATCTTACGTCTTTCTTCCTCAATGCACATTTGTAATTGGTGGATCTTCCTTCTCTGAGTTAGAACATGTGCTTTTAAAGGATAGAAGTCTATCTTCTGTTCTATAGCATCTTTCAGTGATGCTATCAATGAATTATTTCATTCTTCCAAGGCTGTTACCTGTATTTGATATTGCTTTTCTCTTTCTTCTGTGGCAGCCTTCTCTATTTCTAACTCAGCAATTCTGCTTTGTAGCTGGTCCTTCTCTGCTTTAAAAGTTTCATAGGACACCTGAAGGTCATCTCTCTCAGTTTTCAACACTTGATACTCTAGCTGTAGCCTCTGTAATTCTACTAAGCTTTTCTGAGAATCCTTTTTCATTTTCCCTATAGAAATTTCTAAATCCTCCTTATTGTCTTCCATATTTTGGAGTTCTAATCTTGAATTCCTCACTTCATTCATCATGTCCTCATATTTCCTCTTCAACTTATGACCTTCATCCCTCTCCTTCTTTAGTGTTTCTTTTAATTATGCTGCATTTTTTCTTGATTGCTCGAGATCTATCATCATCCTGTCGACATTATCTTTGGTTGCTTGGGTTAATGCCACCCCATCTCTTGCTATCAATCTTGGGTCTACATCTATTCCATGTACCATGGTTTTATCAGTTATCATCTTTCCCGATTTTCATCCTGTTTCAACCTTTTCCTCGGTTCTTTTTACAATCCTTTTCTTCTCCTTGTCATAGAAAATGGTACTAAAAACAGGGACCTCCTCCCCTTCTTTCGGCATGAAAGGGATCAAATGCATTCCAGAAAACACAGCTTGCCCTTAACTACTGCCAAAGCTGCAACAGGCTCTTGGGGATCAGGATTATCTTGTCCATGCCCTTGATCTATATGATCATGTCCCCCTTATGTATCTATCTGTTTAGTAGTCTGTTGGTCTTTTTAGATCCTGTTAATCTTGGACCTTCACTTTCTTCTTGTCTTTTATTTATCTCTACTTCCTCATTTCTTTTCCTTTCTTCCTCTTCCTTCTTTACTTCTTCCTCTACATCTCTCTTTATTTCTTCTTCTTCATTCTTCAGCCAACTCTCCGCCTCCTGTGCTAGCCTTCTAGCATCTTCTTCCCCCTTTTTGGCCTCTTCTTCTTTCGCTGCCTTAGTTTTCTGTGCAGTTTTGCCCTTTCCACCCACAGTGACTATTTTATGTTTAAATCTCTTTTTTAGGGTGGTCATGTTCTTTGCACTCCTGAATGTTTCCTCTTCCTTGTCCCAAAAGTTGGTATATTCAAAATGAATGCTTTCCTCCTTGCAGTGATCTGCCACCTTATTTCAAGAGTCATTCCTGTGAAAGTTCATTTCACCAAAATGAAAATGCTCTAGCTCCTGAACAAACTCTATAGTTTGTTTTACCTTTGAAAACTTATAACTTCCCAGCCAGAAAGGTATTGCAGGATAGGCTTCCTTCTTATGTTCGAATAGGAAACTTCCTACACCATCAATGTATACCTGCCTAGCTGCCTATTTGTGTAGCACATAGTCAGTGGCATACTTAGGGAGTAGAGAAGGTGCTATGGAACCCCCATACATTTTTATGTACAATCCTTCCTCAGTTAAATAATTATCTCCATATTCCTCGATGACCTTGAATGCTTCTTTGGACATGCAGTTGCATTCAGTCAGGAAAATCAGGTTGTACAAAGGCATGATGAAGTGTTCACATATTTCTCTATAGTAGCTATAGTATTTGTGATCCCAAAACAATTTATATGCTGTGTATATCGAGGTCCTGTCCCTATCCCAATTACACCTCAAGGCTGGAAAATATTGGGTACACAGTATATAGTCAAATAGGATAGAGCTCATGTAGAACTCTGATTTCTTCGGTGACACCCCTCGCAAAGCTGAGGATATGCATGCCGAGAGGCTATTAGACACTATGTTTGACCAATTAAATATAGTTTCTTGAGTAGCCACATAAAAAATAATTGGTATCCATCCAATTTTGAATCTTTTTCCATGAGCTTTACCAAAAATCCTCTTCAGCATCAGTGCAATAAATATATAGGGAGTCCAGAGATTAGATGTATCATATTATCTTGAAGGCCTGGATCAAAAGTTATTCCCTGGTATCATCATTCTTTTAACTGTTTCTACCAGGTCCATAGCTGTCTCTTTCAACCAACTTTCTGTTACGTAAATCTGAGCAGGAGGAAGATGATATGCCATGGAGACATAAGAAGGGATATATGCATCATATCCCTATTTAGCATTATCATTCAAGGATCATCATAGTTACATCTACCCTAGGAAGAATCCAACCGATCACCTCTGATCACAGGAGCAACTCAGGTCTTGTGGCAACTTTCATAAGAGCCAATTTCTCAATGTTTGCATAAATGGTTAGCTCTTCGAATCCTACATCAGGTACATTTTGATTTGCAATCATCCTATATATCTATCCCCATTTATAATCCAGTTTGACCCTGGTGGTAGATTTGGTATCTTCATATATGTATTCAACCCTGGTGATGATATCGACCTCTGGTTCTCCTTCAACAACTGGAGCCTTCTTCTTTTGTCTTTTAGACATATCTTCTTTGCAACAATCCCCCTGCCATAAATATAGCATGTTCTTAGACCATTTAGCTGTTACCAAGTGAAACAATTATAACAAAAACTGTATCAATATATTTACCTCTTCCATATACATTNCACCCTGCCATAAATATAGCATGTTCTTAGACCATTTAGCTGTTACCAAGTGAAACAATTATAACAAAAACTGTATCAATATATTTACCTCTTCCATATACATTCTGAAAATGAAACATGCACGGTATTAATGCATGAAAAGAAACATGACAAGGCAAAAGAAAATCCTGCAGTTGTGTCTTAAAATCCTCTAAGTTCACTGTCTGTAACTAAAATTACAACCCTGGTAGAACAGACTCTTCCTCTTAATCCAGGTCGCATCTGAGCTAACTCGAAATCCTCCGATAAAAACGTGAACCACATTGTCGCTACTGCTAATCCTCAAAATGCTAGACCCTATACTATCCTCCTCCTCGTGGAAAACCCTAACTAGAACAAAACAATGAAAACCTCTGCCATCCGATGAAAATAGGGTAAACGCATACAAAAAATTAAAACCCCCCCAGATGGCCATGAATAACCAAAGAATGGGTGGTGCAGAAAACGTAACGCTTGTCTGCACCGACCCCTTAATATTTCACACAGAAGGAAAGTGTACATACCAGATTGAATAGTCACATGGGATCAAACCCTCCCTCTCCAAAAAAATGTCACAACTCATTTTTTTGCCTTAAAACAATATGCATACGGCGAGGATAAATATTCTTTCTAAGCGGACAACAAACCAACTATGGGAAAACCTAACCAGGGAAAACCATGGTTCACAAAACGACCAATAAAAATCAAAAAGAGGAAGCCATGGTTTTCCTACTTGGAAAAATGCAATCCAGTCAGTGGGATGACCCAAAACTTCCATGGTAGCGTGCTAACAAGTGGAAATCAGACAGCTGGGAACGTGAACTACTACAAACGACAAGGAATAGAGTAGTCTTCAAGTTCGAATACGGATAACAATAATATAATTCTCACCCTCTATATATAAACCTTTGGTGAAAAAGACTCGGCGGGAAAACCCTATCGGTAGTTGAAAACATTAAACATCAAGAGGATAGTTCAATTTACAACCGCAACGATGGACTTACACACTACTACAGATCTGCAACAACATAAAACCCGTCGGTGATCAGAGAATCTTAATGCTAAGTGTCAGAGCTTCAAACCTAAGCATTTCCGCAGTGTCAATGATGCCAAGCACTATCGTCATGATGTTTATACATCGAAGATCAAAACCATTAAAATTTAAAGCATCAGTGAGGAAACTAACTCCCACAAAGTAGTATCGATGATATAAAAAGAATCATTCAACTTACTCTGAATTAAAAGGTATCAGAGCTCATACTTCTAAGTTATTGGTGATCGGAGAGGCTAACCTTCGGACTACTCATTACCTTCCCTATGAAACTTCGGTGGAAAAGAAGACAAGCCTTCTGACTTATTCGTCAATTTACCTCCAACATCGATAAAATAAAATCACCAATAGTCAAAAAAGGTTTAAGCAATAAAACAAAAGGGAGATAAAACACGAATCGACGAGAAACAGGATTGTCCATCGGGACGTTCATTGTTTGCCTTCCGAAATGTCGGCGACAAAGAGGACTAATGCCCCAACTCATTCTTCAACCGACTTCCAACAGCAATAAATAAAATCATCAGGAAATAAAACACTAAGCTCTAAAAAGAAAACAAACTCCTCATTTTTATATGTTTTCGACCTCAAAAGATCAATTTTTAAAGTAGAGAGAAAAAAAATTGGACTTCCAGGACATATTTAAAGAAATCGAACAAACCTGGGCTAGATAAAATAAAAAAGGAGGGTCCAAAATTTTCAAAAATTTGGGAAAACAGGTTGCAGCTGCAAAAATTGGCGACTACCTGGTGAACACAGATCTCTGAACACTTTCTTGTTTGATAAACAAACTATTTTGACGATAGATACCAACATGCTAAATTCTTCTAGATGTCTGGATTTCCCAAATGACAAATGTATGCACTTTAATCATTGATGATAGTCCAACTTAGGGAAAATGGAAACCAAGATTTCAAAGTCTAGATAACTCTTTTGAGGCCAGGGATATGAGTTTCATTTTTTTTACCTCTATCTTTGGATCGCTTCTAGCTTAGACACCACAGGATTGTAACATATGGTAAATAGAAATATTTGTTTGTTCCTCATTCCCATGCCATTTTGCACTTTTGTGTTTTTGGACTTTTGTCCTCTTTGAGTCCTCCTTTATG
The DNA here is from genome assembly GCA_001517045.1 of Pseudotsuga menziesii. Taxonomy (NCBI): domain Eukaryota; kingdom Viridiplantae; phylum Streptophyta; class Pinopsida; order Pinales; family Pinaceae; genus Pseudotsuga; species Pseudotsuga menziesii. The sequence goes on from LPNX011212084.1 coordinate 695,650, forward strand.
CCTTCTTTCTAAAAATTTTAATTCAGGCTCCTCTATCCATAGTGTCCTTTTGTGTGAGAGATGTATTTATTTTTCAGCTCATGGACAGAGAAGAACTTTGGCAATATTGTACTAACATGGTTCAGTACTTCGTTTTGATACATATTGCTTTCTTAGCATATTTTGACTCTTATTTTACTTTTGGCTTTAAATTTCTAGCATGGAATCATTTAAACGTAATATACTGTTTACCTTGCTTCCTCTCCATAGGTCTTTTGCTATCAACCCCTAAGACATTTTTTTAATGTGAGATGGATGGAGCCTCGAAATAGTATTCCAGACCTTTTCATCCTGAGTTATTTCACAAGGATTAAGTAGGACTTCAATGTGTTCATAACCATTTAGGAAAACTGCTAAAATAGAAGAAGTTCTTTCAAATAAATTAATAGTACACAGTCTTGTAATCAAGGATTTTAGTTAATCTAGAATTCTAATGAGCTCCATGCATCCAAAGGTCATGCTTCTTTATTAAACACTTAAATCAACCAAAACCTAATTAAAACAAAAAATTTCAAAAATAAAACAAACCAATTAGTTTATTTATGTACAAGACAACAAAAAAATGAGAAATCAAGAAAAATAAGGTTTGAGAACTAAACCATTAACTGGTAAGTTCTCTTCCCATCCCTGTAAGTCTTGAAATTTGTAAGTTGAGGGGCCAAGCTTTACTGCAATTTGAAAAGGGCCTACCCATAACTGTTGAAACTTAGTGTGGTTTCCCTTTTCATCACGTGGATGATCCCACTTAAGAACCAGATCTCCTACCTCGAAATATTTGTTCCCGACCTTATGCTTATCAAACCAATGTTTCACTACTTCCTGTTGATGCTTAAATCTTTCTTTGGATTTGGACCTAGACTCTTCCGACTTCAAAAGATTATAGATTCTGACTTGTAGGATCTCATTATTTGTACCTCTAGATTCCTGAGCTATTATGGAATATGGTAACAGAATGTTGGGAGGAAGAATAGCTTCTTTTTCGTAAACAAGAGTGTATGGTGACACACCTAAGGAATTATTGGATGTAAATCTATTAGCCCAAAGAGCATTAGGTAACGCTAAATGCCAACTTCTCTGATTTTCTATTACAGTTTTCTTTAAAATTTTAATCAAATTTTTGTTTGTAGATTCTACCAAACCGTTTCCTTATGGGTAATAGTTTGTAGAATAATGCAACTTGATTCCTCTTTCATTAGCAAATGAAGTTAATCTAATAGAAGAAAAGTAAGTAGCATTATCAAAAACCAGGGAAATTGGAACCCCAAACCTAGTCATAATGTGATCTTGTAAGAAATCCATGACTGCATCTTCATTTACTTTGCGTAACGAAATAGCCTCTACCCATTTGGTGAAGTAGTCAGTTGCCATCAAAATATACTTGTGCTGCAAGGAATAATTTGGGTTTATTTCTCCAATAATATCAATTCCCCAGTGTTCGAATGGCTCTGAGATCATTGCTGGTTCTAAATGCCTTGCTATTTTAGCTTGTCTTCCACCACCTCTTTGACAAGCATCACATTTACTGACATGAGCATGAGCATCCTTAAACAGTGTAGGCTAGTAATATACGGCTCTTAGAATCTTATGGGCTATTGTATCTCCAGAAAAATGACCTCTAGCAGGCCCATCATGCAATTCTGTTATGACCTTCTTTGCATCTTCTTGTTCTAAGCATCTGAGAGAAACTCCATCATAATTCTTTCTGAACAATACTCCATCAATTATCTAATATGAAGCTGATTTAAGACATAATTCTCTTCGTTGTTTGGAATTCCAATGTTCCAAAAAATATCCTTCTTGAAGGTAATGCAAATAGGTCCTGGTACCAGGAATCTGGAGCTATGAATAGAGAACATACATCCACCATATGTAGCTCAGCATCATTTTCCCATCTGTTTTCTTCATTGCTTTTACCTTCAGTCATTAGCTTACACATACCTTACACAATCCTTGTCCTTTTACTATGGATGCTATTTTGAAGTCAAGATCATATTCTTATAAGGCAGTTACCCAGTTGCCTCTTCTTTTTCCTAATTCCTTTTGTACAAAAAGAGATCTTACAGCTGGGTGTGGAACTATTACCTTTGTGCGATTCTTAAGTATGTATGGTTTGAATTATTTTATCGCTTTAAAAACTGCATAAGTTTGTTTATCAACTGCTAGATAATTCAATTCAGCTCCCTGCAGACTAGTGCTCATAAATGATATGGGGTACTCATCTCCCCCATCTTCCTTCTATGTAAGCACCGTTGCCAATGAATCATCGGATGGAAAAGTGTACAAACTAAAATCCCTTTTGAAATTTGGACTTTTGAGTGACGGTGCATGAGCAATAGATGTTTTTATCTTACTAAATGCATTCTTCTCTACATGAGTCCATTTGAACTATACACTTTGTTTAACCATTTGTTGCAAAGGTTTGAAAATTTGAGCAAAATATGGTACAAACCTCCGCACAAAATTTACTGTCCCCATGAATGATTGCATACCCTTTTTGTTATGGGGTAAAGGGATCTGTTATATGGATTTAATTTTTTCTGGGTCTATGGAGATCCCTTTATTAGAAACCACATGACCTATTAGCTTTCCTTCCATGACTACAAACACACATTTCTTCGAATTCAGTGAAATACCATATTTCCGACAACGCTCGAAAATTTGCTTTAGATGAAATGCATGTTCCTCTCTCCTTTTTGAAAAAAAATGTGACATCGTCTAGATATGACACAACACTATGGCCAATCAGACCGCAAAAATCTATATCCATGGCCCTCTAGAAAGTAGCTCCAACATTAATGAGTCCAAAGGGAATTCTCTTGTAAGAAAAAGTTCCCCACTTGGTGTTGAATGTGGTTTTAAGCTTGGCCTCTTCAGCTACTAATACTTGATTATAGCCAGAGAATCCATCTAATAATGAAAACAATTCAGAACTTGAAACCATCTGCAAACTTTTCTCCATGGGTGGGACATGATAGTTGTCTTTATCTGACGCATAATTTAGGTTTCTGAAATCTACACACAACCTGATTTATCCTAACTTTTTTCTTACTAGCACCAAATTAGAAACCCATTCTGAATGTCTGACTTTGAATATAATTTTAGCATCCAACAATTTTTTCACTTCACTCTAAATTAAAGGTTCCAACTTCGGATGCATCTTCCTCAAAGGTTGTTGGTAAGGCTTGACTCCAGCTTTAATCGGGATGACATGTTGTATAATCCTTGTGTCATAAGTTTTCAGCTCTTCATATATCCAAGAAAACACATCTTTGTACTGTTTGAATATACTAATGAACTTACTTCTTTCGCCCGGAGAACAACACTTTCCCAAATTTACATATTTGGGTTCAGCTTCAGTCCCCAAATTTATGAGCTCAAATTGCAAGGATGAGCTATGAGTCTTGACATTCACTGGCTTATTGAACTTGTTGTTTAAGTCAAACATTCGTTCCAAGGTCCTGAATCCCTTAGGAATAAAGTTCCCAAATTTTAATTATGCTTGATGTTCTTCATCATCTATTATTGCTCCTTTAAAAGTCTAATCATTCATCAAGAATTCCAAATTTTGTTGATCATCATCAAAAAACCATAGATTTGTGATCATATCCGAAATAGAAGGCCTGAAAAGTAATTCAATAGAGAATCTATTATTAGAAGGTACTAACCTTGCAGCTGAAGTGGCTAGTAAATCAGCTGCTGCATTCTTTAATCTAGGAATGGACACAATATTGAATGTATTAAAATTTATAAGCAAATCCCAAACTTAATTTTGATAGGATTTTAAATGTGGTGAAATACAGTGTATCTTATTTTGAATTTTCTTAACAACAATTTTAGAGTCTCCATAGACTTTCATATTTTTCACTTTCAGTTCTATTGCCTTTTTAAGTCCCTGAACTAGTGCTTCATACTCAACTGTATTGTTTGTACATTTGAATTATAATATACAAGAAAGAAAATATTTATTTTTTCTTGGATCAATCAGGACACTGCCAGCCCCTGATCATTCTAATGTTTTAGATCCATCAAAATAAAGAGTCCAAAAACTATCTACCTCTACTGAATTTAAATTGCAAACTACATCTGAAACTAGTTCTACTATTTTACAATCAATCTCATTAGCCCGTGAAAATCGAAGGAGATCGGGCTAGGTATCAGGTATACTGTTGGCTTCTTCAACTTGGTAATTTCCCAGTTCTAATTCAATGAAATAATTACCCAAAATAGAGTTCACTGGTTCATTCTTTCCCTCTAACTGAGTGACATTGTATTTCATTTGAGGCTCTCTTAATACTTTGATTTGATTGGGACTTCCCTTATAAGGCAACCATAAATGTGACCAATCTGATGCAAAGTATCCATCTAACTTTTATGCACAATCTTGACTCAACTAATCCATAAGCATCTAGTATGTCAGCTACTACAATGTCGATGTATTGACATACCCTCTCATCTGCAAATAAGTGAATTAGAACATCTTGCATTTCCCCTATTACTTTTATAGCTATCCTGTCTAATTGAATAACTTGCCAAGTAGATGGTTTAGGTTGTCCATTAATTTTCTTGCAGACTGACCATGGCATAACATTGACTGATGCTCCTGATTCGACTAAACAGTTCTGCACATTATAGTTGAAAATATCAAAGGTTAGGAGTATTAATATTGCACATTGATATAGGAACAAATAATCAATCTCATCAAGAAATAATCAACAAATAAATCAGAAATGGTGTTAATCAGAACCGGAATTGGTTTCCTCTCTGTATATTTAATAAACAATGAATGGTTACAATAACAATGTCAAGCAATAGCTTGAATGAGTGAGGAATTCAAATACCTAAGGAGGTAATTCAAAATCAATGAGTGAGTCTAGCTTAACTAGCTCTAAACCATTGTTTCACACTCAGTTAACCACTTGACCAAAACCCTAATTGACTCACCAAACCCTAACTAAAGTCAAAGTGCAATAAATGATTGAATCTACACTGAAGGAGATCAAACACATGTCATAGCAAGCCAACCATCAAGTGCTAGTGCTTAATGACTTCAATGAAACCCGATGAGGTTAACAGAAGCTGAACTGATCATCAGAAGTTGGTGGAGGCGTCCCTGTTGACTCCACATCATTAAATAATAATAAATAATCATTAAGTAATATATTTAATGAGAGGAGGCACCTTAACTGACTGGTTGAACTGATTGTAACCACCAGTTAGCAATTAGGTGCATTAATATCACTCAGATCACCCCCGGAGTGCTCTAGTTAGCCTCCTTGACTGTAGGTAGGCATGGGTGTGACTGGATGATGTCAATTAATTCTCCATTGATGTCAATTAATGTCAATTATACTTAGGATAATGGTTTAACTAGGCCAATTTGACCAAAAAGAGTGTGTGTGGTGGTAAATGTCTCCAACACCCCCCCTTAAGCTATACTCAGGAAGAGTTAGAAAACATAGATGCATAAAAATGCTAGGGCCCTGGAAACTAAGGCCATAGGTCACCCTTTACAATGCTAAAACTGAAACAATGCTCAAAACAAACTAAGTGAGGAAAAGAGGGAAAACCCAATGGGGAAAACCCCCCCTCAATATGAACACTAAAAGTAGTCTGAATCACCTTGATGAACTCACCCCCAATAGTGAACGGAGGTAAGTGAACTTATTTTCTAAAAATCTCTTGGTGAAGATGTCCGCAATCTGCTCATCAGTCGGGCAGTGTTGCAGAATGATGGTCCTGTCATGCACTAGATCCCTGATGTAGTGCATGTGGATCTATACATGCTTGCTCCTCTTCCTGGTAACTAGATCTGTGGATACCTTAATATCACTCTGGTTGTCACAAAATGGGACAGTGGAAAAAGTACTACCAAGATCAAACTCTGAAAGAATGCCTTGCAACCAAACTGTTTGGATGCAAGCATTCACCGCTCCTCGATACTTGGCCTCTGCTGAAGATTGTACTATGGCAGCCTACTTTTTTCTTGACCAGAAAATGGGGCCACCACCAAACATTAATACATATCCAGAAGTTGACTTCCAATCAATAGAATCACCCACCCAATCGAAATCTATGTATCCAACCAGCTCTAGCTCGGAGTCTGCAGCATAGTGAATGCCGTAGGTCCTAGTTCCCTGAATATACTAAAGGATCCTCTTGGCTGCCTTCCAATGAATATCATGAGGCTGCTGCATGTATATTGATACGGAATTCATGGCATAACAAATATCAGGCCTAGAATGTGTCAAGTACAATAAGCTACCAATAAGCTGTCAATAGATAGTGCAGTCCATGGGAGGTGTGTGTTTTCCTTCTTCAAGGCTGATCCCTGAAAGGAAAGGGAATGGTACATTCCTATATTCAGCCATGTTAAACTTGAATAATAGGTCTGAATTGTATTTGTACTGAGTAACCATAATCCCATCAGAATTTTGCTCAATTTCGAGCCCCAAAAATTGTTTTAGAAGCCCCAAATCACTCAGTTCAAAGGCATTGTGGAGAGCAGTTTTGATGGCTGAAATGGAGGAAACTATGCTACCTGTCATTAGTAAGTCATCAACATATAAAACAATGATAATTATATGACCATAATGCTGCTGTAAATACACATTTGGATCTGATCTACATCTCTGAAAGTTTTGCGAGAGAAGAAAGGCATCCATCTTGGAATACCACTCTCTTGGGGCCTGTTTTAGCTCGTATAGTGACTTATTTAGCTTGCAAACCAAAGATGGATCAGTGACGTAGCCCTCAGGATGCTTCATGTATATCCTTTCATGAATATCTCCATGAAGAAAGGCTGACTTAACATCCATGTGATGCACCTCCCAGTGCTTGGATGCTGAAATTGCCAAAACAAGGAAGATGGAGTCCATTTTAGCAACCGGTGCAAAGGTCTCATGATAGTCCACTCCTTGGACCTGAGAGAAATTTTTTTCTACCAAAATTTCCTTATATTTTCAGTTGCTTCCATCAGCAACAACCTTTTTCCAAAACACCCACTTGCATTGAACCAATTTCCTTCCCGGAGGAAGAGAAACTAGCTCCCAAGTAGTGTTTTTCTGAAGAGAATTCATCTCTTCATCCATGGCAAATTGCCATCTCAGATCATTCTGAGCATGGTAGTAGGATTTTGGATCTTAAATAATCATCAAATAACAAGTTTCAAATAGAAAATTATCAGAACAAGAGAGCGTAATACCCGCTCTTTGGAAATTAGACCGGGTTCTCCTTGGATCATCCGGATTTCCAATGTTGTCTCCTGTGGAGGAGAGTGTCTGTTGGGCCCATGTAGGAAGATGATTTTGCACTTCAGGTTCTGATTCAGAATCTTATTATTGCTGCACACTGATATCATAAATAATAGGATCCAAATCAGGGTCATCACCCCCAATTTCATCATCCAAATATTAAGTAGAATAGGAAGAAAATTTAGCAGTTTTCTCCTTCACTAGTTTCATCTCCTGAAGTGGCTCATCAAATTTGACACTTATGTCGATAATGATATGTTTGGTATTGATATATAGAAGATTGAATCCTTTAGATTCATCAAGATACTCAATAAACAGACATTCTATGCTTTGCGGTTGCAAAGCCCTTCTTTTATCAAGCGGAATCTGGGCCCATGCAGTGGACCCAAACACCCGTAGGTTCGACACATCCAGCTTGTGTCCGAAGTATGCTTCAAAAGGAGTATTTACTTTCACAAATTAGTGTGGCACCCTATTTTGAATGTATTCTACATCATGCATGGCTTTATCCCACAAATTTGCAGCAATATTCTTTGACTCCAACATACAGGTGGTCATCTCCTTGAGAAACCAGTTCTTCCTTTCCGCTACTCCGTTCTGTTGGGGAGTGTAGATAATTGAATGCTGGAACTGGATACCACATTGGGAGCATATGTACAGAAACTCATTACTAACATACTTCCCTCCATTATCAGATCTCAAGATCTTGATCTTAAGCCCAGAGGCACTTTCGATCAAGGCCTTCAATTCATAAATTTTTTCACATACTTCTGATTTCTTTTTGAGAAAGAAAACCCATGTATACCTTGAAAAATCATCATTAAAAGTAAGGAAGTACCTTGATCCATTCATGTATGTGATAGGCATCAGACCTCTGATATCAGAATGTATCAGCCCCAATATTCTTGTAGCTTGGTTTTCCTTCCCCCGATCGAACTTGTGCTCAAGGTGTTTTCCAATCACACAGCCCTTGCAAATTCCCGTGGTTCCTTGATGACCGGGAGGCCTTCAACCATGGAGATTTTCTGTAATTGCTACAAATATTTGAAATTAATATGGCCAAACCTCTCATGCCATAGCCTACTAACCTCATTTCCATGAGTTAGCAGAGCAGTGGGCTTTGCATCCGCAACAAAGTGAGAGAACTCATAGGCTTTTGCGTGATGATTTGCAAGGCGTTTTGCAATGATTTTCGCGGATGCAATTTCTATTATCTCAACATAATTTGAGCTAAAAGAGACTCTCTTAGGCATTCCTGTATGTGTCATCTGATAGATACTAAGGATATTTGCTACTAGAGACAGTACATACAAAACATTAGAGAAAAAACCATTTTCAAGATCTACAGTACCTTGTCCTTTGGAAATAATGGTGGAGTCATCTCCCATGTGGGTGGGGATGGATTTGCTGGTATCCAATGATGAAAAGGAGTATTTTTCAGCCATCATGTGATTTGAAGCTCCAGATTCAATCAGCAATGCTTTGGACTTCAAAGTGCTTTCCATGAGGGCATGACCTTTCTCATGCTGTGGTTCTCGATCTTGGTGATCTCTCCTCTGAAAGCTCTCTGGAAGATTGATGTGATTCCTCTCAAGGAGAGAGGTTGCTTCATCAAGATTTTTCTTCATGCAGGAATGTTCATGGTGAAAACCCTTCCCGCAGTAAGAACACTTGACTTTTTCTTTCCCATTGTTCCCTTTTCCTTTTTTCTTCCTTGAGCCAGAAGATTCATCATGCTGCTGGTTTTCAACTCTAGGATTGGGAGCATCAAATTTAGTTTTCTGATTTTTCTGTTGCTTTCCTTTACCATTCATATATTTGGGCCCTGAGAGATGGAGGGCTTGGTCATGGGAAGATCGGATGATCCCCAACTAGACAAGCTTGTCATGTTCATTTGTTAGGGACTCAATGAAGGCATTGAGTGTAGGCATCTTCCATCCAGGGGTTGTGAGCTTCCCCGCACGGAAAGTATAAACAAAAACTGAATAATCAGCCCCAAGTTTAGAGAGTATGGCAAGGATGACCTGATCATCCTCCTTCTCCACATTTCATTGCTTCAAGAGTAAAACAATATTCTTCAACTTTGTAAAGAAATCATTCAGAGTCTCAAAATCGGCAGGTTGGAGAGACATGAGTTCATTTTTGAGTTGGTAAACCCTCAAGTCATCATGCTTTTTGTATAGAGATTCCAATTTGTCCCATATTTCTTTTAGTGTCTTCAAATCCATAAGATGGAAGAGAAGGTCTTGGGAAATAGAGAAGCACAAGAAACTGAAGGCTTCATCCTTCTTGTTCAAGAATCTTGATTTTTCTACGGCGGATCTGGGCTCAACTTTAGTTTCCATGGTGACTCTAAAAATTCTTTTGGAGTGCAACTAAATCTCCATATAACTTTTCCATGAGTGGAAATTGTATGGAGTCAAGAGATCTGCTGAGGAGGCCATCTCGATGTGCTGTAGTGAATGCTTCACCTGTAGAAAGCTAAAAATCAAAACAGAAAGGGAAAAATAAGGTCGGACAACCTGTACATTTTAGGATTTCATCACACACAGCATAGTCAATCAAGCAAGCTTGACCAACAAGTTCTTTACTTGGGATATTGAGTGGTAAGCCTTGGCTTCTGGTGCAGTGCTAGATTTTTGAGCTATTGCTCACTTTTCATCGAGAAATCTGTCAAAAAGATTGTTTTGGAGAGATAGATCTTCATCCCATCGTATGCTCTGATACCATATTAATCTTGCACATTGATCTAGGAACAAATAACTCAGAAATGGTGTTAATCGAAACTGGAATTGGTTTCCTCTCTGTATATTTAATAAACAATGAATGGTTACAATAACAATGTCAAGCAATAGCTTGAATGAGTGAGGAATTTGAATACCTAAGGAGGTAATTCAAAATCAATGAGTGAGTCTAGCTTAACTGACTCTAAACCATTGGTTCACACTCAGTTAACCTCTTGACCAAAACCCTAATTGACTCACCAAAATCTAACTGAAGTCGGAGTGCAATAAATGACTGAATCTCAACTGAAGGAGATAAAACACATGTCATAGAAAGCCAACCATCAAGTGCTAGTGCTCAATGACATCAATGAACCCCGATGAGGTTAACTAAAGTTGAACTAATCATCAGAAGTTGGTGGAGGCGCCCTTGTTGACTCTATATCATTAAATAATAATAAATAATCATTAAATAATATATTTAATGAGAGGAGGTGCCTTAACTGACTGGTTGAACTGATTGTAACCACCAGTTAGAAATTAGGTGCATTAATATCCCTCAGATCACCCCCGGAGTGCTCTAGTTAGACTCCTTAACTATAGGATAAGGCTAAGTTAGCCTCATTGACTTTAGGTAGGCCTGGGTGTGACTGGATGATGTCAATTAATGCTCCAATGATGTCAATTAATGTCAATTATACTTAGGATAGTGGTTTAACTAGTCCAATTTGACCAAAAAGAGTGTGTATGGTGGTAAATGTCTCCAATAAGGAGAAATGTTGGGGTTTTATACTTAGACTTCCCTCCCACACTTGCCTCACCAATTTCTTCTTCAGGTTGGTTGTCAGTCGGAAGCTCTTCTACTTGTACCTCAAGTGCTTTTAAAAGTTTATCTTTTTGCTGAGGTAAATTGCACATTTCAAACAATGAGATATTTTCTTTATCTTTTTCAATGTATTCTACAATATCATACCCCATCTCATGTTCTTTGAGATTCTTCCTGACATTATCAATCTTATCTTTAATAGGATTTAGAGGTATGTTAATTTTCTTTGGATCCCGACTTGAAATGGTAAATTCAGGCATTTTAACAGTTGTAGTGTTCTTTTGTATCTTCTTCCTATTTTCTTGAAGTTTCTTAATCTTAGGAAGTATTGACTTATCTTCTTTTAACACACTCTGACTTCTTGTTGTCACACTAGTTTCTGATGTTTCCTCTTGTTTTAGATAATTCTCTTCTTCTATATCAAACATCGAGACACAGTCCCATAAAACTAAAGTATCTTCTTCTTGTTTTTCTGTAGATTGATTATCTTTTTCTTCCTCCTTACTAGTTTCTCTCAATTTTTAATCCAATAATTGATTCATTACCAGTGTCATAGAGTTTATCCATTTGGGGCAATTCTTCTTAGAATGAGGCTATTGATGAAAAGTACAAAAATTATCCATGCCTACATCAATTAAATTTATTGCTACAGAACCGTGTGGAGGAGGCTTAGGTTGACTGTTGTCTTCCCTTTTCTTATAATAAGGCTTATATGATTTATGAGCTTCTTTTTCCTTCTCTAAATATATCACTCTGTTTGATAACTTTTGCATCATCTTCAACATCCCTTCAAAATCCTGTGACCACTCATCCTTAGGATTATTCAATAATAAAGGTTTCTTGCTTCCAAAAGTCTTTTCTTCTGACTGCACAGGGTAATTTTCTATACTTTCCATCTCATCCTCCACCTTCTTAGCTTCTTCGTGGGTTTTTGCTAATGTAGGTCTCACTAATCTCTTGGAGAACATAGCTAGATCAAGCCCAAGGGATGAGGTATAGTATTCTATTAGATCATTCTCAGATGGATTATTTACTACAGTGAAATTGTTTAGGTAAGTAGCAAATCTTTGAGTGAAATTATGTACTTTTTCTTTTCTTTCTTTCTTTAGAGCACATAAACCCTTCATTAAGGATTCATTAGTTTTCTGAACTGCATATTTACTTCTAAACATTCTCTCAAATGTGTTCCAATCCGTGATTGAATTTGCAGGAAGTGCAAAATACCATGAGGCTGCTTTTCCTTTCAGAGTGTGGAGAAAAAATCTATACACATCTTCATGCTCCCTAGCTCGTAATCCTTCTATATCCAAGTAAAAACTCTGTAAATGATCATCTACCAAAACTCCTTCACTTGGCTCAAACTTAGCTAACACCTTGTCAAAAGCTTGAGGCAAATCATGCAAGGGAGGTATCAAATTTAAAGGCGACCTAGCTCTCCAAGCAGGCCGTGGAGGTGGTTGGTTTGCATTTAAATTAGCCATGATTCTGAGTGGAGAATGAGGTTGTGATTGAACAGGGGTCCAAAAAGGTGAACAGTAAGGTGAATCTGGATCCAATTGATTCAAAGGTTGGTCAACTTCTTGTAAGGCTGCTTCTACCAGTTCTTCAAGATATTCTACCAACACTGAGTCTTCTAATTGAGGGTGATATTTCTTCTGATACTCTCTTCTAGGTAAGACAGAAATGATAGGTAATCCTCCAATATTTTTTGCATATGCCCTAGTGATTCTTCTTAAATCATAAACCACTTCATTATTGATAGGATACATAAACCATTTCTATTTATCTTCAGGAGTGGTTTTGCGAAACAAACTACTTTCAGAACTATCACCGATGGAGTGATTTCGAGGAAGTGAGCTTCCTCGGCCAGCCATGCACTGGTGGCCCTCCTTCTAGTGCAAAAAATGTTGAGGCTTAGAAAATCACAGGTAACAACAGTTAGGGATTCTCCCCAATAAAATTTCCTAATTAGCCCATTATTGTTTGGTATGGGGAATCCGTTTGGTTTACGGTCCAGCTACTGTAGTTCAAGTAACAAACTAAAAAAGTTTTGTCAGTTATGGCCCGGTCCACCCTGTATATTTTTAGTTTTTTGTGTTTAAGTTATGATGTGCAAGTGCTTATCTAAAAATGAAAACGATAGAGATAACGAGGAGTGTCATGATGTGATGTGCAGGTTCTTACCTCTCAACTTACCTCTCTCGCATCTAAATCACAAATAACAAGAAACTAACTATAACTAACTAACCTATCCCTAGGGAGTAGAATTAGCAGTTATCAATGAGTAATGTATTTCTGTGCATGTATTAGGAAAAATTACAGATAGTTGTTATTTATTTCAGAACACATGAACATTAATAGAAATGTTAACAACAAGATAGCTTATTGTTAATTGCGGCCTCCATTACTCACAGTGGAAATTTCACAGAATAAACTAGAAGACATTCATAAAATGAATAGAAGTTCATTGAGTTATAATGATCTCATAGTTAATGGAGATAAGCTGAAAATGAAATAGTTCACATTCAACTGATCCATAGCAAAGCATTTGAAACATTCCACCAAACTTTCTCTAGCAAAAACTTGTAATTCTTTATTGTAAAAGGAAGTGGTTCTTCTTACAATATACTCTAAAAAATGGCCTGGGAAAGAAGTCCCTTTTACCTTTAAACTCTCCTATATTTATACAAAAAAGAAAAAATTTTGGGCTTCCACAACCTTTCACTTCCAAAACTTTGTCTCGTAGCATGAGCTCCTAATTAATACAATATATTACATTTTGAATCAAAATTTTCCTAAAACACTTTATGAAGAGGGACCAGATTGGTCGTTGATGAACTTTTTCCATGACTGGGCCTCTTCAGCTATGCTTTAAAATCTGGAGGGTTCAAGAAAATGGATATTTATCTCATACTTGGCAGCCTGTTTCTTTACCCCTTCTATCCTCGTTGGACTCAGGTGTAGCTGATCTTCAAGTAGATGTATACTTACTACTGTGTGTGCCACTGCATTCTTCAGGATTCCTTCATCTAGATCCTTCATTTGTTGGATCTCCTACTCATCTTCATGATATCTATTCTATAGATGCTCTATAAACAATTTATGCTCAGGTATTGCGTCCAATCTCCTCTCTGCTAAAATCTGGCATCTATTGTATGTAGCCAGCACTCTTCTACGGTATTCAGCACATGCTCCTTTCATTTTCTTTACAGTTTTCTTGAATTCTTCCGCAATATTGATTGCAAATTCCAATAAATCATAATCCTGCTTTAAAATCTGTCGATCTTTAACTGGTAGCTCTGTAGGAGAATCCTCATTTGTTTCTATCCACACTATTCTTCTCGTTAGAATTTCTAGAATCTCTTGAGATCTGTCCAAAAAATAGGAAGTAGTATCCAAAATTTCTTCTAATATGCTATCTGTTTGTAAAATCTTACGTCTTTCTTCCTCAATGCACATTTGTAATTGGTGGATCTTCCTTCTCTGAGTTAGAACATGTGCTTTTAAAGGCTAGAAGTCTGTCTTCTGTCTATAGCATCTTTTAGTGATGCTGTCAATGAAGTATCCCATTCTTCCAAGGCTGTTAATTGTATTTGATATTGCTTTTCTCTTTCTTATGTGGTGGCCTTCTCTATTTCTAACTCAATAATTCTTCATTAATATAGAAATATGAAGAAGTTTACAACCAAGCCTTAGTGTTGACATGCATCTCCATGAAACTAAGCATTCTTATCCCCATAAGTTCTGACTCTAGCTCTCTATGCTCATCAATGGTCTCGGGCCAAGTGATCAATCCAATAGCATAACAATACCTCAAGAGTTCTCTCCCTCAACCATCGATATGAGCTTGTATTTATAAGGCTCAATGGATAGGGATGGTTGAGAGATTAGTGCATGAGGTGGCCTCTAAGATCCTAGGATGAGGGATCTCAAGCTCAAATGACCCACAATGATAGGGATAAGGGAGGACATGAGGCTTATCATCTAGAAGCCTTGAGAAACTTCTCTTTTTTCCTTTTTACCCAGGGTACCAATTTTCTCCTTCAATGACATAGCGGTTCTGGTAAGAAACGCTTATGGAATAAGGGCCATAAGCGGTGGCACCGCTTGTGGACAGCAAGGGATAGGCGGTGTGAGTAAGGTACCACTCCTGGACAAAGGGGAAAGCATGGTGCTGGGAATTTTTATGGAAGATTAAAAATTAGCATGAGTTTCCACTCCAAGAGCTGGGATTCAGGGCAAGTAGGTATGTCAAGAGTCTTATCACATGATGGTGATAGGATTTTGGTATTACAAGATGCCCCCCAAAGCATGAGTCTTAGAGGGATACGATAAACGAGAGCTTTGAGAGAACAAGTCGTTGCTATGAGGTGAAAATGTTGGCTCGATCTTAGCATGTTGTCAAGTAGGAATCTATAGTACATTAGTATGTTGAATCATAGACACAAGTAACCAAATCATGGCTGCAGACCAATACAAGGCAGATCCATGAGAGGAATAAACAAGCATGGATACTAGAATATAGCATAGATCCATGTGATAGAGGACTCAAAATTGGACATAGCTACCAGACATACAATGTAGATCTATGTCATACAGATGCAAATTTGAGTATAGCCATGACCATACAAATGTGGATCCATGCTAGATATACAAAACTCTATCGCAACCTGGGGAAAAGCAATGAGTGCTTTAAACAAATACCTAGGGTCTTCATCTTGTCTTCCACAAAGTATGATTCTATCCATGTGATTACAATGATCTGAAGTCAAACATGGTAGAAACCACTTGATTACCGGCCAATGATGTGAACCGTTAACAAGTGCGAGGGAAATCACCATTAATGTCAATGATTCCCAAGGTACCCTAGTACAATCTACTGAGTGTGAATAGATGTCCTGATGTCGAATACCTAGTCGATTCTATTAATCAAAGGTCAATGGTGTGAACCTATGTCGAGAGCAACAGAATCTATCATTAAGGCATACAGATCTCAAGGTACCAAATATTGTTTCTAATACTATTTCCCGGATGATGAGTTGATGTCGACGGGAAAAGTCTCGTCGAAGGAGGGCCATGAAGAGTCCCACATCGATGACATGAAGCTTGGAACATAGTTCTGGAATGATGTGAATATGGTAACCATAGGACTGACTCAAAGATACTGACACAAAGACTGTGTGGACTACAGAGGTAAAACTTCTTCAAATCCCCTTTGAACATCAAGCGACATGACAAAACGACTCGGCAGCATGACTAGACAGGAAAAACACACAATGTGACAGTGGACAATGCATTCTTTTGAAAGACTCAAAGGAGTGACATGACTCATGAAAGTGGATCGCCAGGGAGATCAGCTGAATACCCAATTGAATGACATGATGTGCAAACAAGTGCCATGTTCAAAGATAATGACAAGCAACTGCAATTATTTGCAAAATGATTCCCTTCCCATTTACCCCATCATGATTGACGAGTGCCTCTTTTCGGTTTTACAAGTTCAAAGAGGGTAAAAAACACTCGATATAGCTTATCGGAAGACAAGTCTAGACTCATATGTTTTACGAACTTGAGAGAGGAGGGGTTCGTTCCCAAAATGAGTTTCTCAATGTTTAATTCAACGATTCCACTGAAATAAAACTTGGTATCATTCATGTTTAGAGAGTCTGAACGAATACAGAAGAAGACTCCACAGGGGTCCTTTTTAGTATGATTTAGTCCCTAAGGCCCAAAAAAGGATAAAATCATACCTCAGGAAAATCTTCCAGTCATGATTGGCTGGAGTGTTCCTTTTTCATAAATAGTCCTGTCTGAACCGAAAAATAGTTAACCTACGATCGAATAGACAACTCTTCAAATACTTTAATGAGTGTGAAGAAGACAAGATCGCTCGACGATCTTTTCGTATTTAAGGAGACCGAAAAGAGTTTAAAGAAGACTCCACTATCCTTTTTCATGTTTGAATCCAGAGCGTGAAAAAGTAATAATCTAATCTCAAACCACTTTTCATGTTTTAACCAGAGCACGAAAAATGAAAAGTAAGCTCAACACCATCTTACTGTTTTTAACGAGCTCAAAGATCAGTTAAAAGAATGCTCAAATATTGGTTTCATTTTTACGCAAGCTCGAAACCAATGAGTAAACTATGCTTGAAAAATCCCATTAACATGATATACAGAGGTTGGAATCTTTCCCCCAGCATGATTGCTAGCAAAGCTTACCCCTAGCATGGTTGCTAGCGGCTTGACATGCCCCCAAGATTCGTTTCATTTAATGTCGATTCTTCTTCCATACCCAACCTAAAAACCTGGTTACTAATGTGAAAATGTTCACCACGGGGGTAAGAAGAACGAGAATATGGCAGGTGAAAAGAAGGTTCAAGTTCTAACACTAAAGTGAAGACTCGACTCAAGGGAAGGGGATCTGTTTCATTTTTACACAAGCTTGAAACAGAAGGGAACTATGCTTGGAACATGATTTCATTTTTATGCAAGCTTGAAACCAAAAGGGTAAACTATGCTTAAGGAGTGGTTTTATTTTTTAACGAGCTTGAAGCCAAAAGTAAACTATGCTCAAGGAATGATTTCATTTTTATGCAATCTTGAAACCAAAAGATAAACTATGCTTGAGGATATCCATTTCATTTTTTAACGAGCTTGCATAAAAATGAAATCATTCTTGAGCAATGTACCATGGAATGCATCATTCTTAAGCAACGAGCGAAATATTCCAGTGGAATGCATTTTCTATGAGTTTTGTGTGTCTTTGAATATTTATTTACAATGTACCACGTTTGATTTAACGTCATGAATGGGCAATATGCCAATCTAGGATGTAATTAGCCAATGAGTCAGCAACTACATTATGTTCCCTAGGGACATGCCTATAAGTAGTAGTTTCAAATGATCTTTCTAGCAAACATACCTTCTAGAATAGACAAAGGAGAACTAGGTTCCTAATGGTGTAAACATGGTTTAAATGACAAACCATGAGTTGTGAGTCCATCAAGACTACTAGATCATGAACATCTTTGGAGGCAGCTTCATTCAGAAGACCGATGACTGCTTCATACTCGGTAATGTTATTAGTAGCAGGACCTATGAAAACTACTCCTGAACTGACCAAATCTTCAGCTGGGGAATAGAGGCCCCAAGAAGCTGAGGCAAGATTCAAGGTGTGGCAGCAAGCACAATCAGCGAAGCCGTAGAAAGCCATCTGCATGACCAAAACATGGTATAAATAGGTGCAGACACTAAAACTCAAAACCATCTTGAAAATACTAAAAGCACACTGAAAGTCAATCAATATACATATATACAAGATACTATCCAAGAAAACCTAGGCATAGTACCTTTTCAGGTACAACCCATTGCGAGGTTTCCCCAAAGGGATTCCATCATAATCAACGAGCTCATAAGCTCCTTTCTCTAACACCTTAGAAATAACAAAAGGTCCATACCACATGGACTCAAACTTACCCTTCCCTATTTTGTCATATCTCTGGTCATAAGTCAATAATATGTCACCCTCATTAAGGACACGAGGTTGGACAGATTTATCATACTGTGCCTTAACGTGTTTCTTATGTGCCTCATTAACCAAGGTAGCATCTCTACGAGTCTCATCAAGGTTACTCAAGTACAAAATCTTTCTTCCCCTGCGGAAGTGTCTAGGAGAAGTTCGACGTCAGGTTGTAAAGATGGAATCTGACATTGGATTGGCAAGAGAGCTTCAAGTCCATAGACAAGCTGGAATGGTGTGAAACCAGTAGCTATTTTCACAGAAGTCTGATAAGCCCAAAGAGAGGAGAAAAGAACATGGTGCCAGTTGGATTTATGGTCTCCAGCCATCTGACAAAGCATAGTTTTCAAAACTTTGTTAATGGCCTCTACCTGACCATTAGCTTGCAGATTATATGGCATAGAGTCTTCATGATGAAACCCTAGATTGGCACTCAGTTCCTCCATCATTTGATTACGGAAATGGGATCTGTGATCAATGATGATGGACTGTAGAACTCCAAAGCTAGCTATAATATGATTGAACAAGAAGAGAGCAGTAGTGTTACCATCTTCTGCATATGTAGGCATAGCCTCAACCCAATTTGTGAAATAATCAACAGCTACGATGATGTAACCATGCCCCCCGGCTGAGGTAGGCTTACAATGCATGAAGTCAATCCCCCATTTGGTGAATGGGCCAACAACATTCAGGGAGATTACTACGTACATAACCTCAAGGTATATCGTGAGTGGCACCTTCTTGAAAGCCCTGGTGAGAGACCTGACTTGTTGAACTCCTCCTATCATTTTAAGTCTGGTTGTTTTGACCTATAGCTTGTATAGGGAAGTTTTTTGGTGTGTTTTCTAGATTTTCAGGCCCTAGGTTAGATAGGAACTATACAAATTGGCTGAGTTAAGATAGTTTAGAAGAGTATAGGGCTTGCCACCTTATTTTATTCTTGGTTCAGGAGAGAATCCCATGGAATCTATCGACCAAGGAGCTACTACCACCTCCCAAGTGGGAGACAATGTTGTTGCAGAAAGTGGAGTACCATATTCTTCACACTCGCCTCCCTTGGCCCAACAACCTTCTCGAGGAAATACATCATTCCTTTCTCCCACAGAAGGTCATGTTGACGATACAACCCGTCCAAATTTTGGTCCCAATGCTCCATTTCGGGAGAAACCTATAGGACATGCCATTGCCTCATTTAGCACCTGTGTAAACTCTTCTGAAGATGAAGAATAATGCAGGAAATACTGTGCTGCCATTCTCTGTGCACAGGAGATTGAAAAGTAGATCGATGACCTATTAGGCTCGACACCAGCATGTTCCACATCTCTTCCTGTGGGATATTGTTCATTGGCTGATTGTACGAGACCCATTGAACCAATTATAGATCGTCCAATAACAACCCACAACCTAGGTCAAATTACCACTCCTATCACCTCTCATGTTATGTTTGTTCCTAATCCTCCTAGGTCTTCTACACCGGGGGCCAACCTTCAATTCCCATTTCGTCAGTACCTTCTAGTGCTAGGGGGCAACCCCTGGCACGACCTATGTTATCTGACACCGAAATTGTACCTATTCAAGGGCAGACCTCTAACATAGAATCATCTGTAGTTTATGTCCCTCCCACCCATAGTAATGTGGTTAACCCCCCATCCCATTCAGGTCATCCCTTGGGGGCACAACCTGTAATCCTTTAGTCTTTCAGAGGTTATGGTTATCAAATACCTATAGGTAATCATCCACCCAATCCTCCAGGAATGCCTTATGCTAGAATTCCATACCCTAGTAACACTTTTACGCCATGGGGGAACCCAACTGGTCTTACATGGCAGCTATGGGGGGATACCCATACACACTGCGGGAGGTGCCGAAGGACTGCCTTATGGAGGTCCTCCCCCTGGGCGACCTGATGGTCCCGAAGGATCTAGCAACTTTCCTCCTTACGGTCCTGGGGGACCTGGTGGCTTTCCTCCTTCTAGCCTAAGAGGGTCTGGTGGCCCTCCTCCTAGTGGTTCCGGTGGCTCTGGAGGTTTACCACCTCTTGGGGGCTCTAGAGGGTCTAGTGGTATGTCTCCTGGTGGTCCCGGTCACTAGTAGAAAATGAGGAATTAACTACTACGTGACTAAAAATTCTAGTCACCAAAGGTTTTTCTAGTGATTTACTACTAAATATGAAAAATTTTGACTGACCCAACTATAAACGACTAAAATTAACGACTAATTTAGTCACCAGTTAACAAATGTGACTAGATAATAAGTGGCAGAGTTAAAAATGACTAACATAAATGACTAATTTAGTCACGACATAAAAAATGACTATCTAGAAGAATATGAATTAGTCATTTATGTTAGTCATTTTTAATTGTGTCATGGAACAATTGTGACAATGAAGTGTAAAATTTTTAAATTGTCTACCTCCTATTAGCAATATTGGTTCCATGTACCTCAACCTTCAGATATCCAACAAAGAAATTGTGTAAATTTTCTCTTGACCATCTTTATCCCTGCTGCACCATTGAACCAAACCGTTAAGCGCATGCCAAAGGAAAATTAGGTTCCTACAATTACGAATTAGGTATAGCTAGAACTAGTACCATATCGATACCTAGAAGCATCATAGCTAGTTGTTGATCCTTCAACATAAGAGTCTCAAGTCCCATACTGAGGTGCTTTTCTAACATCACTATAACTATCATGATCTGTGATTGTCGAACTAGCTGCACTAGTCAACGTAGCTTCACCAAGCTCAGTTCCTTTAAACGTCGTAACATTTCATCCAATAATAATTGAACTAGTGGAAGCACCAAGAACAATATTTTAACAAATCAGAGACTCAATTATAATTAAACTAGGGTGCTGACCAAGAACTAGTCTCATATCCATATGCAGTAAAGGTAGAGGCTCGATCCCATCTCGTATTTTTAGGTAAATATTTTGATTCCTCGACCTCTTATAAGCTTGACATCACAAAATATGATATATGTCATGCAGTGATGACCCCTCCTGATCACTATCAAGTTAAAGCTCATTTATGCATTACTGGCAAGGTAAATTTTGCATCTAACGTCACCACCCACCTCAGTCATTATGTGCATAACTCTTCTCGGCCAACGACCTTGATCCAAGTTTATTATATATACTACTATTACAAAAAATACCATTAAAACAAATATTATATAATAATAAAACAAATTTTAAATTTATTTCAAAAACAAATTATTATATTTATATAAAACACAAATTAATTAAATTTTATATTAATCCTAATAATAATTATTAAAAAAAATTATAAAACATTTTTATTTGAGAGTTGGGGTGGACTAAGGCCTATGCTTTTTCATCTACCGAAGAGGATGAGACAAGCGTACTGTCGAGATTGATTCTATGGCAGTGGTTCAAAATTTGAAATAAACAATTACAAAAATTATATATATATATATATAATAAGTGGTAGTTAGGTTGTGATTGGATAACTCTAGCATTATAGGAATAATAGGAAGAATATGAAGATAACATGTAATTAAGCATAAATAACTAAAAAAATACAAAGAATAAAAAAAAATTCTAACCTATCTTCCATTTTATAACTATCTCTTAACCTTAACCATGTCCCATGCCCTATCCCCATCCGACCACAAACTATGTACTAGCCTTATAAATTTAGAAGTCTACACACATACAAGACAATAAAGTCTAACACACGCTTCAAATTTGAAGCCTTCAGAGCCCTTCAAAGGCCATTTTAAACATCATAGAAGGACACAAGGAATTTTACCTGCAAAAAAATTTTAGTTTCATTTCCATCACTTCAATAATGAAATTGAGTAAGCCTGGTAAATTTACAACAAAAGGTTAGCTACAAAATTTGCCTATCCAGGGATTTAGTGGACTATGGGAGATTCAAGATCTTGAGTCTTCCCAAGTGCCCTTGAATAGTCAGATCATGGATGAGGATCTCAGTCCCAATTGACACGAGCCACGGTGGGCCACTAGGATGCCTAGTGCCAAGTTCAAGTCGGTGAGTCAGGATTGTGACTCACGATTCAATGTTCACTTTCAAAGCATTTAATGGCATTAGCATGCATTACTGACTCACCAACTTCATTAAATCTTGGTATGAGATGATGCCACCTGCCAACTCGATTTTCTATTTGTCATCTTATTGTTCACCGAGTCACGTGATCTCACAACTTACAAGTCACTTGAGGATTTGAGTATATGATGTGAAATTAAATGCTCATATGAGTCATACCTATGGATGGTGAATTGATTTGATAGCCCTCCACTATCAAGGTTCTGTAAGGAAAAACTAATGGTGTTGCATTTTGGGTTACAAATTACAAGTTGCAATTTACAATGCATTAAGTAATATTTGCTATATTTGAACCTAACCTGGTCCAATGGGTATGTAAGTTTCCAGACCATGGTTTCACCCAGTGCTAGACATTTCTATTATGACCACCATAATATTGGGATGAAGGATCTTTGGCAGCAAGCTAGCAGCACGCCGCCCTTTGTTTGTGCTCATGAATAATATCCTATACTAGTTAGTCCAAGATTCTAGGATTTATTCCAATTTCCATTCATTTACTAGGGTCAGAATCATTTGAATTGGCACTCCTAGTATCCCACGGTCCACCTATGCTGCTTAGTCTACCTGTCTCATCGGAGGAAGGGGGTTAGGAAGTAGAGACAAAGGCAACTAGAATGGAGGGCCAACTAGAGAGAATGGTTGTACAATATGCATATAGTCATCTATGAAAGAAACGAAAGAATTTGTCATATACTTAACTGAGTATTATCATTATTTAATTTTTCGGGATGCTTACATGGTAACTATTGCACCTGAGTTGTTTATGAGGGTCTCTTATGTCTACAATGGCTACAATTTAGAGAGGCTCATTCACATCATTATAGCACCCGTGGGTTTCTCCTACAAATATTGCTATTACGTCTCCCCTCCTCACTCACCTCACCTTTTGACTTGAGTCCTCTTCTTCTTCTTTTTCTTCCTCACGTGGGATCTCTGATCTATGCCCTGAGTGTCACCATAACGAAGAATGATCTCTGAAAGTCTCTGGAAACCTCGGGAAAACAATACCCAGTTTTCCCTCACCTGCACAGATACATATATGTTATGTAGAAGTAATTATAAAATGATTTTTTTTGTAATCATGTGAAATACAAAAACATGCATTCACCTATCTCACGAAAGGTAAACCAACTCAGGAGCACCAGGATATTGTGGAATTGAGATGGCATTGCTTCCAATCGTCTTTCTATAGAAGGAAACAATTGAACACTCTAATTCATTGTTGTTTTCTACGGTGGGAAACTCGAAGGTTCCACCTTTTTCACAGGTAGGAGAAAGAGAAGCAAAGGTAGAACGTTGAGTAGGATGGAATGAGCTTCCCCGAACTTAAAGAGATTGGTGAAGTCTGTGAAAAAAAACATTATTTTGGGTTTACAAGTATAGGACAGTCAAAGGTTTGAACTCAGACTATCAACTCTCCAATCCTATGCTTCAGTGTCTCCCAAATTTCTATTTCCTCCATAAGATTATACAGAGCTAAGATGTTGACTTGGTTGTCATGAATTTACAGGTATGTATAGCATTTTACAATTGTGTAACATTTTATATGTGGATAAAATTTAAATGTGTTTCTTGTTAGAGTTCTTTCTGGTTCTATAAATATAAGGGTTTAAAATTTCTCCATCCAAAATGTTGTTTAAAATTTGTAATGTTATGAGATTGCATTTCTGCCAGACTAAGTCTCGAATACTCAATAGATGTAACCTTAAAAAACCCAGTGTTTAAATGAAATAAGAACCAAAATAATGTAAACTTTTCATAGTCTAGGACCACAACTTCGTTTTGGAAGAGGAGAAAGAAGAAAGAGCCTTGTATTTGAGTTTGAAATCTGTCAATGTTATTTATTTGTTGTGAATTGTAAACATTAGGTTGAAAGAAAGAACAATATTTGAATATAAGTGTTTGAATTGTTCCAAATTCCTTGATGAAATCCAATAGTTGAAAGGATAAAATATTTAACAACCAACACTATAAATGTTGTAGACTCTGACCCCTTCATTTTCCTATTAACCTTCTAATAATGGAAACAAGAAGTACAAATTGTCTACCGATATATCTAAACAAGGGAATCCCTCGACGGATGTTCATGAATGAGGGAGCGGGAGTGTAATGATCTAGCGAAGAACATGATTTCAACATCCTTGTTGTCACAAACCTCCCAAATGTGTGTTTATGATTCGTCTTCCTTGTTGACTTTGGTAGAAACTAGACACCCAACTTGTAGTGATATTTGTTGAAGAATTTAAAGTTATTCCTTATGGTGGACTAATAAATACTTAACTTTTTCGATAGCGCTAATAAACTTGATATAGATTGGAGGGACTATCCATAATCTACCTAAAATTGGGGATTTTGTTTGATCAATTCGAATTGGGGTATAAACTTGATATACATTGGAGGGACTATCCATAATCCAGTTAAATTTGGGGCCTCTGTTTGATCACTTTGATGAGCATGTGGGGAGGACATGACTTAATTCTAAAAATAACTACTGAATTTAGGGTTAATAAAAAAATTTCTCCATGAAATAATTAGGTATTACATTTTGGTTTTTTTCTTTTAGGTAGGCCCAATCACCCTTGACCAATAGAGCCACCAGCAAAGCTGAATCAATCCTCCATTCAAAGGTCCTTCCAAATTCCAATGCCCTATTTTATCAATGACCTAACAAACAATGAGTATTTCACCGGCTTGACAAAATTGTCCCTTATCTAAGTTCAATAACATATATGATCCAGGTACCGGGAGAGTACATGGTTTACCTCACTAATTCCATGTAAATGTTGAATCACTCGGATTTCTTCTTATTGTCATTTTTTTTCTATACATTGTTTTTAATAAATAATAAAGTTTTGTTTTACACTTATAGTTTCAAATAAAAAAATAATTTAGTTTGACATGTCAAACATTGAAGGGTTCTATTTCTCACAACCCTTCAAAGTGAAATGGGACCCTACCCTTCAAATTTGATCTCCGACTCTAACACATACACCACAAGAGACCAACCACAACCAAATACAGCCATACAGACAAGAGACAAATGAGCGGCCAAATACAGATCTTAAATGGTCAAAATTATCACTTCTTACAAAGAAATACAGCCAGCCAGTTCATATGGTTCAGAGGCGGCGAAATTTGAGAGTACAAAATGTCGATTTGCAAATGGAAATAGAAGCATATCACAAGGAAGCCCTGGCCAACGGGTTTGTGTGTTCGATTTTAGCTAAGCTTCCAGTTTGGGATATTGCGAGAATGAGGATTGTCTGCAAAAGATGGAATTCTCTGTTATCTGTGGGCGATACCTTAGTAAAGAATCTATCCATATTTTTCAGTCAATTCCATCTCTGGATTTTTTTATTCAACTTGGTCATGGCTCCTGAGATCCGGAAATGTGGGTCATAGAATTGGGAGATAGTGGTTCAATATTTACAAATCCCGTTTGCCCAATCACAAAATCCTTGTGGATGCATGCCAGAGCATCTGATGCTCTCATAGACGTGGCAATAGGTTAGATATTTCCATAGGAAATCCTGCTACCAGAACTTGGAGACGACTCCCTGGCCCTGCCCATGTTGACCCAGGATGGGATTTCATTCCAATGACCTTCGGTTCTACCTTGAGGCATTGCACTATCCTGCTGGGTGAAAATATTTCCCATGAGTGTCGACAACGATGTGGGAATTCAATGGTGCTGAAAATTTATGATTCAGAGTCCAATGTTTGGACTAGGGTTTCCATGAATGTTCCCCGCTTCATTCAACCTCATGGAAAAGGTCTCTGTTCCAAAGGAAACATTTACTAGGTAATCGAATAGAATGCCATCTATTTCATGGTAGCATTCACTATTATAGAGAGAAGTTGGACAGAAATTACACTGCCAGAGGATTGCACAAAAGTCTTCTATGACCCATTATCTCTTTATTTAAGTGGATTCCATGGGCGAGTGGTGTTAATACACAAGGGAGACAAACCTGGCTATATGCACATGTGGAGGTTAAATGAAGGCCAAGGCACTGCAGAATGGTGTGAAGTCCATGATATAGGAAGCCCATAATGGAATACATTTTATTAGGTGGTAGCAAACAACAGGTGGGAAATGATGGTTGATGGGGAGGAGAAAATATATTTGTGCAACCCAAAGATAAAATTGACCAAGAAAGTTTCATTATGTGGGCTGCTTGGTAGATTGGAAGGATCCTCTCTATAGTTTCTCTCAGCCTCAAATCCAACAATGTTTTGTGGCATTAGGTAATGAGAAGTTTTTAATCAAATAATTGATCTCTCATCAAGCAAAGGTACCTGCATTTCACACTAGTTCACTCATAGGACCGTGGTTTCTCATCAAGCCTTCGATGTTATGAAATTGATCTTTGATGTATGAAAATATTTTAAATGTGTTCAATAAATGGTAATAATATCAAGGTGCTTCTTTTTCAAGAAGAAACCCATGTTGTATTATGCTTCGTTTTCCAAGGAATGTCGCAATTTTGTTATTTCAAGTCGTGTTGATTTTATTATACTTTCGATAGCAAAGGCCAGGCTAAAAACCTCCTCTTCTCCTTCATTCTCTGGTGTTCCTCCTCCACTTTCTAGTGTCCCTCCTCCATTGAAAACCACACTTTCATGATCCCATTGGAAAAATGGCCCAACCCTAAATCCAAATCCAACTTTCTACAACCCTCTTTTCGCTATCTGGAAAATTGCATCTTTCCTCTGGTCGTTGCCTCCTTTAGATTTAGAGATGGCCTTATCGGCTGCCTCCTTCTCTACTAAAGAAATC
This sequence comes from Pseudotsuga menziesii, assembly GCA_001517045.1. NCBI lineage: Eukaryota > Viridiplantae > Streptophyta > Pinopsida > Pinales > Pinaceae > Pseudotsuga > Pseudotsuga menziesii. The sequence goes on from LPNX011212084.1 coordinate 722,879, forward strand.
CTAAGAAATTTAACACTGTCCCTATTCTCTTCTGTTAAACTTATAACACTATTCTCTAACTCTTCTTTTTCCCTCCTATTATTTTTCTCGTAATCCCTAAACATTGCCTCTGTTGACTCAGCAAGCTCCGACACAGCCCTTGCCCTGGCTAAGGAGGCTTGCAGATGCCCATCCATTTCCAGATATTCATGGAGATTATTTGAAAACTCATTTTGGTCTTAGCAAGATGATTTGGGGTCATCTGAAACAGATTATGTTGTTTGTGAATTCTGTGAGTTTTGAATCTTTGATCATCAAGCATCTTCATTATTCTCTCGAGTAATTCATGATCTTTAGAAATGCAAATTGCTTGCTCAGAAAATATGCATTTCTCAAAATCATCAGATAATCTAAGTTCCAAACCATTGACCTTTCCTGCAGTTACTTGGGCAAATTCCTTCAAGAATTTAATTTTCTCTCTCAAGCTCGTCCTTCTGCTTTGAAATTTGATTGAACTTGTGGGAAAGCTCTTCCTTTTCTTTGAGAGCTTCATCCCTTTTCTTAATTGCATCGGTTTCCATTATATCAATTCATTTCATCATGCAACACCTGCAACATAATTTATCTATTATCCATCCAAATTGGTACACAACAAGGGAGCTTTGCACGAAGGTAGAGTTGATTTCTGGCAGGGAAACATATACCTTCGCAAGTTATCGCCATTTCTATTATAAACAGATTTTTTGATTTCCATCTACCAGTCAAATGTAGCACAAGTAAAAAAATATAAAACCTCTAGAATAAAATTAAAGAATCCTTCAGCCCAACATTGGAAGCCTCTCCCTGGATAAGTACATTCCCATTTTAAAAAATCCAATAGCTTATCCTCTAGCTTGGACAGTTTATGGAAACGACCTAAAATTTTAGAGGAATTTACAACCTTCCAGAAACAGTCTTGAAATAGTTTTCAACATTTGAAGATAAGATAACTTATTTTTATTAATGCCCAACAAACTGGAAATGCTTTGTGGACTTGCAGGAAACAGTTTCCAATATTCCTAAGTTCTAACACACAATCCTTAAAACTAGAGTGAAGTTATGATCACTTGTTAGGACTCAATATCCTATGACCTGCTAGGAACAAAAGTTCAGACAGCAGAAGACTTGTGAGGAACAAAAGCTCAGATAGCAGGAGAAGAAATGCTAATATATAAACAAAATAAATTGTTAAATATAGAAAAAGACAATCCTTGTGATAACCTACAGCTTAGGATTTGAAAAATGTAAATATAAAACCTTACACTATGGGCTTGCAACAATAATACCTTGAGATAAGAAAGTTTCATGCTTCATACACATTCCACTATGAATGCAGAGACACGTGATACCTACAATTGAAAATACACTAAGAATCCAATTTGTCTAAAAAGAATATCGACATCTATTCTTTTATATTCTCATAATGCTTGGTAGACTTCTCTACAAATGAAAAACATACCAAATACATACATACAAGATCATGGCACCTAAAGCTACCATAAAATACTTCTCGCACTACATTTTAGGGATCAAGCCCCTTAAAGAAGGTCAACTCCATTAATAAATCTTGGACAAGATTTCGAGATGTCAAAGCAGGTGACAATTTGGACCATGATACTAGGCTATATATAGGTAAGTTTTGCATCAGCTTTGTAATACTTTGTCAGACTATGCTTATACTTCACAGAAGCCAATATATTTTATGTATATATATGTATATATGTATGTATTCTACTTTAAAGGAGTGATAGTAGCAATGTTCATATACAATAAGATTTAAAGCTATAAGGCCTCTTGCAACCACGCATTTCAGGTTAGTCCCATCTATCAAAACCCTCTATTGTGGATCACATTTAAATTTCTGATAACCAAACTTGGTTTTTTCTTTGAGATTTGGTTTTCCATACCAAAAGAAGGCACATACATTTACCAGAAAAACCAGTAGTTTAGGACCAATAAGGCATCCTGAAGCCCATTTTCCTTGATTGGGCTCTAGACAAATTTGATAGCGTTTTCACTGCCATATTATAGAAATCCTATAAACCTCACAAGACATAGCTACATTTTAGAAGTAATGATGCACCCTAAAGTTTATTTTAAATTGACACCATTATAGACGAGCCAGAAAGCTTCTTTTTTCCACGTTTGCACTAAATTGAATTTAGCATGGTGATTAAAAGTCTTTGGACTATGGCAAGATTTTCTATGATTGGATTTGAAAACCATTAAAAAAATGTGGGCTTGTTAACCTCCTTTCACTGAGCTTAAGTGAGGCCAGCTGAACTTTGAAGGAATATCAAGAGCCAAGATTCCAGACCAACAATAAATGGTACTGATGTTGGCTACATGTAAATGTAGAAACAAATCTAGAACAAATTAAGATAAATACTTTAAACATTTTCATCCTCCCTTATTAACCAACTATGAAAACATGTGCCTTAACACCCTCTTTGTTTTTAGTATCAACTTGTCAGTTTTATGAGTACCTGGAACCACAGATACTCTGAATCTTTAGAAAGAAATTCAATCAATGAATCTGGAATATTTTTATGGTTGGATATTAGATTAGATTTTGGATATTGAAACATCAAACAGATGAGGTTTGCAAGGCATAATTTGGATAATTTTTTCATGTATCACAGTTAAAGTCATATGTCCAAGTCCTTGCAGCATTCATGTGCATATTTCACATGCCAATTAGTCAAATGGATACTAATGTGTCAAAATTATGCCTTCGAATTGTAGACATTGAAATATTATGAGTGTGCCATTTTTCCTCTGATTCTTTGTAAGGGACCATGTCAAAAAATACCCAAAATATAATTTCAATAGAACAATAGTGAAAAGTAACTAGTTTGTTTAAATATTAGTTTTGAGATTGCACCGAGTTCTTGCTAGATAAATTCAATTGTTACTCATGTGGTTCCATTCTTATAATGAATCTCTCTTTGAGTGGCTTTATGTAAGTGCCAAATCTTACTGGAGGTTTGATTGCAATTGCTAAATGGGTGAAGATGACAAAATCTGCTTGACAATTTTTCACTTTTATCAGACAAAGTAACATTTAATTGATGGAAAAAGTAACACTTGGGGAGAGTTCTACAAGACAATTATGCTGAAGAAAAAGCTAGAAGATTATCTTGTCAGAGATGACTTTACAAGAATTCGACTTTGATTTTCTATGAAAACATTTTTGCAATAGATTTTATTGATAGATATGTAGTTCCTTATGTTTTTCGATACGTTTAATGTTGTTGGGAGTACCTTTATCACTAGTTTTAGTATCATTCATACTTATTAACCATTCTATATTTGAACCCCTTCAGAATGTCAAATTAATCATCTTCAAGCACTCAAATTTTGAGGACATTTAAAATTTAATACATATTCTAAGAAAAAGAAAGGAGATTCAGTTGCAAGAACCACCACTCTCAGAAAAATGGCTTAGGTGGAGATTAAATATTTGAAAAAGCTAGAAAGGCTTCTGTTTAACCCCTCCAAGCAGCTCCTCACCTATGTTTTCCCCTAATGGTGGATTGTATACAGTTTCATAAATAATGGGAATACTTTACCACCATGGAGGAGTGACTAATTAGCAGAAAATTCCATGAAGAGGAACTATGTCATGACTCCACAGTGCAAAGTCAATCTGGCAACTCTGCAGCAGCAGGAGCTTATTTGCAAGACAATCAGGACATTCCAATAAAGATGTTGCCAAATATTTATGGAAATATCAGTCAGCAGAGATGAATCCATTTCAATTTTTTTATAAGCCTATCAACATCCAATTTCACTAGCTGGATGACAGGTTTTCTTACTATCTATTGTCTGCACAAACAGAGGATAGACAAACATAGTAAAATAACATCTAGGGAGAAACCGCTCCCTTATAGTTGATTATCATTAAGACTACTATGGGAAATATGGCTCTTGGGCCCAATGTAACCAACCTCAATAGTTCCATCTACTTAGAAGGTTAATTTCAAGGATGATGCACAGGTGCCTACGGAATCTAGAATGTCTATACCAAAGACGTTTGTGGATTGGGGCAGTAGAAATGCTTGTAGAGTGCACAGCTTGCCTCTTCTACTTGTCTCAAGGCTGAAGGAAATTCTCATTAAGCATATTGAAGTGGAATCAGGTATCTGTTGTACCTTTATGAAGACAAAGTAGTGATTGGAATTGGAAAATGTCCACCCTCAGCACAAAGAGTGATTTTGATCCTTATTTTTATCTTATACATCCCTTTTTCCCATGGTCAAAAGATGATGATTGTAAAATGACATGACATCCTAATATATGTGTAAAAGGTCTAAGCCCAAATGGGCTACACGTCTTAATATTGCTCTTAGTACTGCTCTGGAGTGTCTGTTTCACTTAGATGAACTTAGATTCTAGTGATCTGAATTTGTCTAGGTTTTCTCACTCAATCCTCCAAAGCCATAGGTATGCACTAATGCATCTTGCCCCAACATGGTCTCCGATTCCTTACTTCTGATGTCATGCATTACTAATGTCACCATGTTTTTTGTGATTTTGGGTTAATATCTGTTCCTTGGGGGTAAACATTATAAAATTCTATTAAAATGATTAAAGGGGGCATCAAATACCTTAGAATACATCATGCACCCCTTTAGACCCCTCATTTAACCTAACACATCTCTTGGAGATAATATACCATAATTTTTGCATGTTGGAGACAAATTTGAGTGACTTTAGGAAGTTGGTAAAAGAGAATATTCCCTAATTTTCCCCCTCTGAATGAGGTGTCATTTTTTTATTGGATTTGGTCTCAATCAATCACTATTTTTCCACTCCTAGTAGTTTATTTTATTAAAATACAATGGTGTAAATTCATCTTGTATATACACTAAACAAGTATCATTCCAATTTAGGGTTGATTTTTGCGTTTGTTAGTGCTGCTATTTCAATTCTAGGTGAAAAATGTTCAAGGCCTTGCAAAGCTTCTTCCTAAAGTTTGAAGAAAATAAAATATTACATTACTAAAGTATGTTCTTTAAAATTAATTGCTTTCAATAAATGCCATCTGGCTTCGATATGGATTTTTCCTTTGTATATAGAGGTTTTTGTTTTGTTCTGTATTCAATATTCTGAAAGCTTTAATTTCTTTTAAGAATATAAGTTATGACTAATGTCTTTGGTATTTGTGACAGAGAGGAGGCAAGTAGAGGCTGGACGAATCCGTGACAAGTACCCTGATAGAATTCATGTAAACTCATGAACTAATGCCAGATTAAGAAATCCTTTTATTTGTCAGGCTATTGAATATTTTTTCAGTCAAATAATATAGTAGATATAAATGCAGATAGGTCTTTTTTACTACCTTGCTTGAGATTTTTTGCTAGAAAATGGGTGCCTTACCGGATTACCCCGAAATTCTTGCAGGATATTGTTGAGAAGGCAGAGAAGAGTGACATACCAGACATTGACAAGAAAAATTAAGTACTTCTGTATGAAAGTATCAAAGACATATTTGGATCTTTTTTGGAGTCATACTAGCAATATAATTTTTGTTTTTGGGGTATGTTTCATCAAATGATAAATATTTGATTACCAATATGCTTTTCTATTTCCATTGATTCACATGGATAGACATTTCAAGTAAGGTTTATTTGCATCTCTCCAATGCTTGCCTCACCATTCTTTTTATTTTCATGTAAGAAATATAAGACTGCAAGGAGAATGCAAAAACTCTTAGTGTTGAATCCTAGAGAGCCCGAAAGATCAAAATGAGTGAGGGTTCAAGGGACTTCAAGGAAGAAGCCCAATACCAACAACGTGGTCTATTGTCAACTATTCTAATATACAAGGCTATGCTCAAGGTTGTTTTGAGGTTCTTTTAATCCATTGGTTGTGTGACTCGAAACCTACACTGCCTCATAGAACTAGTATTGGAGGTTTTTTAATAATGCCTCTTATGATTGGAGCTATCTAGAGGTTGTAAGTAAGAAATGATGAGCTTTGGGTTAGCAATGCAGGGAGTTCTATCGATGAAATTTTTCTGCTAGAAGTGAAGTATCTCCTAAAGAAGCAAGGCAATACATTTCTTGTCCTCCTGCTATATGAAAATATTTAAGGAGCTATTACAGTCTATGAACAAGCAGTGATATCTAAAATTGATTTCATATAAGACAAGATGTCTAAAGATGAAATGTTCTTGTTTAGGTTCTTCTAACATAGGCTCATTTTCACAATTTTGAAACTAACCATCAGTCTCTGAACAAGGATAGAACCTGCATCTAACATAGACTCATTTTCAAAATTTTGGATAGAGCTTGTACTAGAACCTGCACTAGTCTTTTCAGCAGTTGAAACTACCTTGTTCTAGTATTTCTAGCTTCTGAAACTAATCTTTCCTCTAACACAAGCTCATTTTCACAATTTTGGATAGAACCTGCACTAGTCTTTTCAGCAGTTGAAACTGACCTGTACTAGTATTTCCAGCTTCTGAAACTAAACTTTCCTCTAACATAGGCTCATTTTCACAATTTTGGATAGAACCTGCATCTAACATAGAATCATTTTCAAAATTTTGGATAGAGCTTGTACTAGAACCCACACTAGTATTTTCAGCAGTTGAAACTAATCTTTCCTCTCCTTTATGATCAGTAACTCCAAAGCTGTCACTGTCACCATTAAGGGTGCAAGTATTTACATAATTTTGATGAAGAGAACTAATATCCAACAACAAAAGAAGACAAAACTCACCCTTGGCCTCTGAAGGAACCAAAAATGAGCTTCCCTCTGAAGTACTCTGAAATCCTTGCACCTTTGGGCCAAAATCATTATTAGATAATCCATTAATATTCATTTAAAAATCTTGACTGCTTTCTATTCTAAGACTTCTATGAACTTGATATTTCCTTTGACATCCCATTGCATTTATCAGTCTCAACAAGGAGCAAATTTGCTAAATTGTGAGGTTTATTTATAATGCCTCTTGTAATTGGAGCTATCTAGAGGTTGTTTGGAGTTAGGTGCAGAAGCAAATATTCGATACCTTATAACCCAAACAACATTTTGATTTGATGCATGGAAACTCATAAACCAAAGTTTTGATAAACCATCATGCAATAACAACCCTAGAATCCATCATAAACCATCATCAGCTTGAAGCCATTTCTTTGAAAATTCTTCAAGCTGGAGTCGTTGAAAGTTGCTGAGACAAGATATGCCTCAAACTTCCTCCTGTTGCATCACTTTGTACAGGTGAAACTTGCATTATTGTCTATGGTGAGTGAGATTTAGTCTTTTTGGTGACAGTCAAATTCAGAGAGGAGTGCTATGTAGATTGGTGATTGATGGGAAGTGGTGGATCAAGATTGACTTCTGCTGAAATTCACAACACCAACATTTGAGATTCTTTGAAATGCAGACACTGCAAGCCTTTTTGGGGAGAGATTTATGATGGCAGGGATACCATGGATGAGAAATCTATGGAAACCATTTGATAGGAGGGTTCATGTGATTTTATTTTTTTATGTAGATTTTGTAGAGGTTGTGTTGAGAATCATTGATATAGATTTTGCATTGTGATGACAATCATTGTTGGCATGTGGAACCAACACCCCCTTGCACACTTTATACCATGCTTTGAATCCTGATTTATGTGATGATGACCTCATTGCTTGAAGCAATGGGAAGAGGAAGGCCCCACATGGATGGGGTTGGATGCTGTAGTGAAGAAATCCTTCAAGAGATCATTTGGGGGAAAATTTTGTAAAATTTGTTGGAGGAAATTGGAATGGACAAATTTTCAGACATCAGCCTTGGCTACTTTGTATATTTGTACACTAGTTTTGGGATGTAATATTTACTATATTGTTGCCCCAATTATCTCTTTTAGTTCATTTTGAAACATTCGACATAATATTCTTATTAATATATTTATATTAATTTAGAAAGTTTTCTTTATTGGGCTAAATTGTTTTAAAAAATATTTCCCATTTAGCTTTTATGATTTTTTATTTTCTCTGTCCTCTTTTTCTAGCAAAAAAACTCAGAAGTTCTATGATGTTACAAATCCTTCACAACAACACTCGGGACTTTGTTTACCTCCACCAGTGGCAGAGGTTTCCTTGCCTAGATCAGCTTCTTCAAGTAAATTGAGCAAATCACTAGCTCCTGTAAGTGACTTTAGGATTTTAGTATATTGTACTTCAGTCCAATTATCTTTAGCATTTGTTATTGATATCTGTGTAGATAGCTTTTTCTATGCTTCCATATTAGATTATTTAATAGCTTCTGATTCAGTCCTAAATAATCATTAGTATAGAAGCTAATGTGTATTTTCTTTAGACAACTTATGTTTTACTTTAGTGATTGTCTTCTAGATTCTTTATACATGGCTTCATTTTCATTTCCTAATAATATATACCTATTCATATTTCCATGTGAAACTAGAACACAGGAGGTAATGCTGAGACTTCCCTTGCTAGTGGAGCTGTTGGAAGATCAGTTGTATTGCTAGCTAGTGCATCTTGGTATGAAATATGTTTCTTGTCATGGAATATTTGTTTATTTTTCCAACACCCCCCTGGATTGGTGCAGAGTAACATTACACATTAATTTTAGTGAACATAAGCTTCCATATGATTTAGGAGTTTGTGGTGGAATATTACATATCTTACTGAATATTGAGACATTAATGGTTGTTGTAGGGGCTCCCATGTTGCACAAGAAAAATCATTTAGTATGAGCATCCCAACTATTCAGGGCTCCTCTAATTCTAAAACAAGTTCATCTCATTCACTTTCAGTGTCTCCAACATTAAATCTCCCTGCCTTGGTGGTGGAAGCTGCGGCATTGGGGTTGAGTTCTGATCATGGTAAGCCATTGGTTAATAAGGGTGGGGAATCATCAACGTTTATATCTAAAAAACATATTGATGCCAAACCTAATGCAATGAGTGGAACAAATATAAAAGTAAATTCACGTGTAAATACCGCTGGGGAAGCTTTCCATGGAAAGAATGCCAGTTTAGTTGATCCTACTATGAGATGCAGGAGTCATGAAGGTTTTAAAATTCTATTGAAGAATTCGTCCTCTGACACACACAAGGGTTCATCTGAGCTGGGCAGTGGGCACATTGAAACAACAAGAAGTGAAAGAACATATGCAGCTTCAGTGTAATTTGGTATTGTCTGTGTTGGAATTTCTAAAGATAGCTTTCCAATCTCCCTCAAAGAAACTCTGTTGTTCAAAGCAATAGTAAAGTGAATGTTGTTGCTCTAAATAAAAGCAGTAGAATGCTTTCAGGAAACCATGTTGAGAATTGTCTACAAAGTTCTCCATTTGATGATAGGTATCAAAACAATTATGAAGAACACTTTGCAGAACCATATGGTGAAGGTTGCTCTAAAGCTATTTCTTCAGAAGCAGAGGTGCCTCCCTTTATGGAAAAATTCCAATTTTCGGTGGATGATTATAGTTCTAAAGATTGTTCTCTTCATCAAAAGTATGTAAATACTTGCACCCTTAATGGTGACGATGACAACTTTGGAGTTACTGATCATAAAGAAGATGAATGATTAGTTTCAACTGCTGAAAAGACTAGTGTAGGTTCTATCCAAAATTGTGAAAATGAGCCTATGTTAGAGGAAAGATCAGTTTTAGAAGCTGGAAATACTAGTACAAGCTCTATCCAAAATTTTGAAAATGCGTCTATGTTAGATGCAAATGATAGAAGTACAATCACTGGTTTTCAAATTCCTAAGAAAGTAGAAATTGCTAGAGATTCTAATGCCCGTTCTGGAAAGCTAGAATGCTTGGAGAATCTGGTGTGTAATATCCTTCTAGAAGTTTATATGAATGGTTCAAATGTTGGAGAAAATAGTATAATTTCAAACATATTGTCTTTGAATTTTGATTCAGATGATAGTGTATTAAATAGTCCTCACAATTTAGCAAATTTGCTCCTTGTTGAGACTGATAAATGCAATGGGATGTCAAAGGAAATATCAAGTTCATGGAATTCTCATAATAGCAAGGAGTCAAGATTTTTATTTGCAAGGTCAGAAGGTTCTATAGAAAGATCAAGCCATTATTCCACTCCCAATTTGGCATCGTCTAGGCAATGGCAGAGGGAGTGGGAAAATGGACAAGATGTTTTGGAAAGCACAAATGGACATGAACTATTTAATATTAATGGACTATCTAATAATTCTTATAGCCCAAAGGTGTAAGGATTTCAGAGTACTTCAGAGGGAAGCACATTTTTGGTTCCTTCAGAGGCCAAGGGTGAGTTTTGTCTTCTTTTGTTGTTGGATATTAGTAATTTTCTTTTAATAATGTGTTTTTCCTCTTGCTAATATGGCATTTACAGCTTTTGTTTCCTTTTATCCAGCCATTTTAATCTTTTGTATTTTTCCAAGTTTGTTATCTATGGATATAGACTTATTTTTATGGATGTAAATACAACAGATAACCATTTTCAGATGAGACTATCTTTTAAGATCTAACACTACACAGGGGATTTCCCTAAGTTGCATTGGGACATTACCAATGTCATGTAGGATTGTTAGATATCCCTTGGCCATCTTGGGGACTTCTTAGCATCACTTTCCAAAATCGGTGCCTAAGAGAAAATAAATATAAGGCCTTAGCGCTACACTCACTCACCAACACATTACCCCTTACTAAGAGACTATTCAATCTCTAATTCAGCCAAGATTTAGATTTGTTTTCTTTAAATTAGCTAGGTCAAACCATCTCTTACTCTTACCATTTGCTTTGCCCTGCCTCTATCCTCCTGCAGAAACATACCCTATGTTATAATGTTGTACTAATGGTAGGTTTTGAACAATTCTTCATGAACCTTGAACTTTGTACTTGGAAATATAACCCCACACCAAAAAGTTTGCAGTTTGATCACAATAAAATAGGCTTCACAATAAGAGAAGAAACCTTTTGCAGTTTGATCACAACCATAGACCTACTTATTATGGAACCTTCTCAAAGAAAAGGTGAATATACTTTGCATAATTTTAAGTTTATTAATTATCAAAGAAATAGGTTGTGTTTTAATTTTGATAGCCTATGATGAGGAACATATGAAACACCTTGAAGCTCATGTATTCTTAATATTGTAGTAGACAAGAGGGAAAGTTTTGTTTTTGACTCTTTGTTTTTGATGTAGTGATGGCATTGGGATTCGAAATCCTTTGAGGAAGGACTCTTATTTGGACTATGTGAATGATAGTGATGAAGAATGGGAAGAGGTACTCATCACTAAATATCTTTGGTAAGAGTATTTGTAGTATTTTTATTAGCTTTAGTTACAGGAAAAATTGTACATAGCTCTCAGGAATTAGTTTATCATAAATACTAGTTACTGGTAAGCTGTAATAGTAATAATTATGTAGTTTGTAGATTGATATCTATCACAAATTTGTTTGAATATCATCATTGTCAAGCAATAAAAACTTCTTAAAGGGTGCTATCTCAATGGTAGAGAACCTACCTAATTATAGGCAGGAGGTTGGTGGTTCGATTCCTCCATGCCCTATCATAAATTTGTGACTACAAAAACGACTAAATTCGCATATATACGACTATTAGTAGCTAATTTCCCATATCTTAGTCATATTTAGCTTAGTCATTAATATGTTAACATATAGTAGTTTATTTAGTAATATATTTGGTCATTAATGGTTGCAATCAGTGACTAAATCAATGACTAACTCAGTGACTAAATCAATGACTAAATCCATGACAAAACCAATGACTAAATCAATGACCAAATCATTAACTATCAATGACTAAATCATTGACTGTCAATGACTAAAGCATTGTCTATCAATGGCTAAATCAATGACTACTAAGTCAAGCTATTAATGACTAGTGAAATAAAACTAGCTATAAGATAGTGGAAATTTGCTACTATTAGTCACCGACTCAAAAATAGTCATTTATAGACTGATTTTAGTCATTTTTTTAGTCATTAATTTCTCATTTTCTACTAGTGGGTGGTCCTGGTGGTTTCGGTGGTCCTGGTGGTCCTGGTGGCCCTCCTCCTAGAGGCCCTAGTGGTCCTAGCGGTCCTAATCCCAGAAATCAACCCCCTATGGGTGGATCTTCCGATAGTTCTTCATCACAGCAAATTGCTTATTAGTCTACTTATGGTCCTACTGGTAATTATATGCCATATCAATATTACCAGTATGTGTAACCCAACCGACAGTTACCTTTCCTAGCAACATTGGACTCACCTAATTTGTCCAAGTTGATCAATGACCCCATTCGACATAATCCCTCATGGCCTCCCATTCCAGTAAAGTTACCATCGGACATTCCAAAATTCGATGGGAAGCAGGGAGATGATCCGAAAAACCATGTTATGACATTCCATTTATAGTGTTCTTTGAACTCCCTCATGGATGACTCCATTCGGTTACGACTCTTTCAGTGAACTTTGACCAATACGACTGTGAAGTGGTATGTTGAACTCCCACAACATTCGTTTATGGATTTTGGCTCGTTGGCAACCGTGTTTCTTACACACTTTCAGCTCCCTATTCATTATGAAATGAGCACTGATCTTTTAACTTCTCTATGGCAGAACACCTCCACCCACATTTCCAATCACATTCATGAGTGGAGAAGGTGAAGAAGGCTTATTAAGGCCCCTATTCCGGATCAGTTACTAGCTGATTGGTTCAGTAAATCCTTGTTGCCTCCTATTGCCTGAGATGTGGCTATGGGCAGTGTCATTACCAAAGAGAAGGCAATTAGTTGGGCTCAGTACCTAGACTTGGTCTATTCCCAGTCTAGAACTCTTTATGACCTGATTCCTCAAGCTCCTCGCCCCAGCACTGATCCTGCCAAGCCACCAGCAGAAGTACCTGTTGATGGGATTGTTGGTTCAATCCAGTCCCCATCCGTAGCAAAACCTACCAAGAAAAACCAAACTAACACCCCTACTCCTTCGACTCTTAAGGTTTTCGCTGAGGTCAATTCTATTCAAAGTACTCAAACCTCGGGTAATAAAAAGAAAGGTAAAAATAGAAATAAAAAACCTGGAAACCAACAGGAGACTCCACGATCAACCAACAGTGACAATGACAAAGGGAAAAGGAAGGCAAAATATCCATGTCTTCTATGTGGTGGTGACCACTTTTCAAAGGAGTGTCCTCGTTAAGACAAAATCTCCCAGTTTTTGAAGTCCAATCCCACACCTGCAGTACTAACGGATCATTTTCCCTCTCAACAACAACTGATAGACCATATGTCTAATAAGGGTAACTCTAGTTCGTCAGAGGAAATTCATATGATGTCCTCAGATACCATCCATCTGTAAACTTGAAGTCAGAATTATGATAAACCCGTAGATAAGAAAGAAGATCAATCTTCTTCAGGGAAAGTTCCCTCTACGAGTTCTCCGAAATCCTCGTCTACTGTCCTCTTATCTATTGAGAAGCCTACTCTCGACATGATTTTGCGCCCACCTAAGACTACTCTTCGGAAGGCTATCTTTAATCCCAATGCTCGAGCTACTCAATTTTATAATGTAGTTGAAGATCTCGCTTAGGCACCTTGTGCGATGTTTACCCTATAAGTGCTCCAAAGTTGCCCCACACAGCGCAAGAACTTGTTGAATGCATTAGGAGCTTTAGACCCGGATAACACTAACTTGATCCATTTCAATGTTGAGAACTAGAAACCTGGATTATCACATAAACTTGTTTTTTAGATCATTACGAAATTAGTGGGAAAGAAAGTCTTTCAAACGGTACTAGATGAAGGAGCTTCGACCTCGGTGTTATCTTTGACTTGTTGGAAAGCTCTTGTCTCTCCCGATCTTGTCACATCACCTACGACCCTTAAAGCCTTTGACAGATAGAGTTTCCATCCCCATGGTCTCATATCAACCCTAGCGGTCGAGCTGGGGGGCAAAACCATTTCCATCCAAGTAGAAGTGGTAGATGCCCCTTTAGATTACAACCTCTTTCTAGGAAGGAATTGGTTCTATGCCATGACTGCTACTGCCTCATCAGTGTTTCAAACAGTCCAATTCCCGCATCTAGGGAGAATTGTTACTATTGATTAGCTTGATTTCTGTATGCTAGATGTTACTTCCTCCACATCTAATAACATCCCCATGTTAGGCCAGTCCCCTCCTCCTTACCAGTCGATTGGGGTAGGCATGTTGAAGGATTCATCTCTTATGCGTATCTTTCCATCCACTCTGCCTAGCACAGATACCATGACAGTCCATATGATTGCCTCATTTGATTATGAGCCTAAGGGAAAAAGTGTTGTTGAGTCCACACGAAGCTATGTATGACACCATTGAAACCTTTTCTGGTGATCACACTGATGACCTTCATCTAGTGGCTTCGAACCCTTACCATTTACCGTACTAGTTAGAACCTTCTCTTCCGGTTCTAGACTATCTCTCTAATACTTTTCCTTCCAATGATTCCATTATAGAGATCATGAATACAGATGAGCCCATTTCAGAGGATCACCATCATAGATCCATGTTCCTCCCCAACACCAGTTCGGTTAGCCCTGATTTTGCATCCTTGTTTCCTACTGATATTGTCAACATTCTGCAAAGTCCTGTATTGTTGCAAGATACATATTCTGAAGGAAACCTTTGTAACATTACTCAGACGAACCCGATTGACATATCAACCAAGCCTAATGTTATCGAGCATGTTCATGTTGGGCAGAACTGCTCGACAGATGAATCTGAAGCATATAAGGAAATTTTAAAGGAATTCCATGATATTTTTGCCTGGTCTTATGAAGAGATGCTCGGGATTGACCCTTCCATTGTGGTCCACAAGATTAAAAATTATCCCGTGAATAAACCTGTCAGGAAAAAACTTAGGCAAGTCCATCCTCGGAAGGCTGCAACTATTAAAGCTGAAATTGAAAAACTTTTGAAAGATGGGTTTATTTATCCTGTACCTCTGATAGAATGGGTATCGAACGTTGTCCCTGTCAATAAAAATTAGGGCACCATTAGAGTCTAAATCAACTTTAGGGATTTAAATAAAGCTTGTCCCAAGGACAACTTTCCTACCCCACATATCGATCAGATTATCGACAACTGCGTTGGAAACAATCATCTTTTCGTTTATGGATGGCTTCTCTGGCTATATTCAGATTGAGATATTACCCTCCAATCAGCATAAGATGGAATTCATTTGACCATGGGGAACCTTTGGATATAAGAAGTTACATTTTGGCTTGAAAAATGCTAGAGCCACATTCCAGCGTGTGATGTCCTATGCATTTCATGATATTAAACATATTGTTGAACTATACCTTGATGACCTCCCTACTCATTCACAGTGACAGGAGGACCACCCTGGTCATCTTAGAGACATATTCCTGAGATGCCGTCATTATAATATACGGCTCAATCCACATAAATGTGTTTTTTGCATTGAGACGGGACGTCTTCTAGGCTTTGTGGTATCCAAAGATGGCATCCTGATCGATCCTTTGAATATTGCTGCTATTCTTGATCTACCAGCCCCAACCAACCTCCTTGAACTCCAAAGTTTGTAGGGGAGGGAAAACTTTCTCTACCGTTTCGTGTGCAATTTCATAGATAAAACACATGGTTATATGCGTCTCCTCAAGAAGAAAACACCATTCTTCTGGGATGACCAGGAACAATGCGCCTTTGATAATCTTAAGCACGCTCTGACTCATTCACCCATGATACACCCCCGGATTATTCAAAGGACTTTCTCTTGTATATTGCTACCTCCGCTACTACCATCACCATGGTTTTAGCGCAGGACAATCTCCATGGTCAGGAACACGTGATTTATTACACCAGTAAGAATCTTATGGATTATGAAACTCGTTATTCACGTGTGGAGAAGTTAGCATTGGCTATGGTCATTTCTATACAAAAGTTTCTTCATTACATTTTGCTCAGCACTACCACCATATTGGCAGACTAGAACCCGATGTACTACATACTGAATCGTCAGGTACTCGGGGATAAGTACTCTCGTTGGATCGTCATCCTTCAGGAGTTTGATTTAGAGTTTGCCAAGGCCACATCAAAGAAATCCTTGGTTTTTGCAGAGCTTATGTATGATCTTCCCTATGCTACAATAGAATCTGAGCCCAGTGATTAATTCCCAGATGAATTCCTATTCCTAATTAGCACTACTGATCCTTGGTATGGAGATTTTCTGATTTACCTCCAGATGCAGCATTTCCAACCGCATTTATCTCATGATGATCGCTGCTGTATCCGTCACCACATGAAATACTATCTCATCCTAAATCATACTTTGTATAGATGTGGGATTGACTCTATTCTCCAGTGATGCCTCACCCATGAGGAGGATGAACATGTGTTAAATGATTGCCACTCTGGAGCATGTGGCGGTCATTTATTTGGGATGGCTACAGCCTAGAAAATCCTTCGCGCTGGCTATTTCTGGCCTTCTGTATAAAAAAAATGTCATGAGCCTGTTAAGAAATGCCCACCTTGTCAACATTTTTATCCTAAAAAGCGCACCCATCCTATTCCGCTACACCCTGTCATTGTTGTTGGCCCATTCGCAAAATGGGGGATTGACTTCATGAATTGTAAGCCTCCCTCAGCTAGGGGGCATGGTTACATCATCCTAGCTATTGATTATTTCACAAAATGGGCTAAGGCTATGCCTACATATGCAGAAGATGGTAATACTACTGCTCTCTTCTTGTTCAATCATATTATAGATAGGTTTGGAGTTCCATAGTCCATCGTCACTGATCACGGATCCCATTTCTGTAATCAAATGATGGAGGAACTAAGTGCCAAGCTATAGTTTCGTCATGAAAACTCTATGCCATATTATCCGCAAGCTAATGGTTAGGTAGAGGCCATTAACAAAGTTTTGAAAACTATGCTTCGTCGGATGGTTGGAGACCATAAATCCAACTGGCACCACGTTCATTTCTACGCTCTTTGTGCTTATCGGACTTCTATGAAAACAAATACTGGTTTCATGCCATTTTAGCTTGTCTATGGACTCAAAGCTGTCTTGCTGATCCAATGTCAGATTCCATCTTTACAACTTGCCGTCGAACTTCTCCCAGACACTTCCGCAGAGGAAGAAAGATTTTTGTACTTGAGTAACCTTGACGAGACTCGTAGAGATGCTGCCTTGGCTAATGAGGCACATAAGAAATGCATTAAGGGGAAGTACGATAAATCTGTCCAACCTCGTGTCTTTAACGAGGGTGACCTAGTCTTGACTTATGACCAAAGATATGACAAACTAAGGAAGGGTATGTTCGAGTCCATGTGGTATGGACCTTTCATTATTTCTAAGGTGTTAGAGAAAGGAGCTTACGAGCTCATTGATTATGATGGAATCCATTTGGAGCAACCTCGCAATGGGTTGTACCTGAAAAGGTACTATGCCTAGGTTTTCTTGGATAGTATCTTGTATATATGTATATTGATTGACTTTTAATGTGCTTTTAGTATTTTCAATATGGTTTTGAGTTTTAGTGTCCGCATCTATTTATACTATGTTTTGGTCATGCAGATGGCTTTCTATGGCTTCGCTAATGGTTCTTGCCTCCACACCTTGAACCTTCCCTCAGCTACTTGGGTCCTCTATTCCCCAGCTGAAGATTTGGTCAACTCAAGAGCAGTTTTCATAGGTCCTTCTACTAATAACATCACCGAGTATGAAGCAGTCATCGGTCTTCTAACTGAAGCTACCTCCAAATATGTTCATGATCTAGTAGTCTTGATGGACTCATAGCTCGTGGTTTGTCATTTAAACCATGTTTACACTATTAGGAACCTAGTTCTCCTCCGTCTATTCCAGAAGGTATGTTTGCTAGAAAGATCATTTGAAACTATTACTTATAGGCATGTCCCTAGGGAACATAATGTAGTTGCTGACTCATTGGCTAATTACATCCTAGATTGGCATATTTCCCATTCATGACGTTAAATCAAACATGGTACATTGTAAATAAACATTCAAAGACACACAAAACTCATAGAAAATGCATTTTTCCATTTGAAACATATAAACACCATGTAAAAGTCTGTATATATATATATATATATATATATATACGAAAAAGTTTACAAAAATAGGTCCTGAGACCTCATCTGAAGCACGTATGCTTTCAGGAAAAAATCACCATACAAAATCCTAAAGCTGTCATCTTTCAATACATATCTCATACACTAGTGGTGCTCATGATAGCACATCAGTGCTCAAGCTACTCTACGTAGTAGCCTACTGAATCGACCCGGTACTCCCGTTGTGGATCTCTGATATCTCATCGAGAGGTCATCTATGTCAGCATCTGGGATATCTATATTTAACCTCTCCAGGTTCTCCTACAGCTCCCCGGTGATATCATCACCCTATGGTACAAAGCAGGCTCCAGCTCTCCTATCCAATGGAGATGCTCCTCTAGGTCTCGCTGCTCCAAAATCTACATGAGAATATACAGGTCTTGTCACTTAACATAAAAAATATAAAACTTTGAAAAACATAAAAACATTTCATCCATTTTAGGGTTTCTTTCTTCTCACCGATGTCATCCCACTGTCCTCTAGGTGGGAGTGGTAGGTCAGGATCTTCGGTGAATTTCATGCCTGCATAAGCATAATCCTCAATCATGAGGATCTGATCTCATAGCCATCTAAAGAGCGGATCACCAAACTTCACCCTTCCCCTACCCGCTCCTGTACAAGCCATGACCTGGACCCAACTCAGCATACGAGGGTCCCATGCTCTCAAACTCTGAAAGACCACCTGAGGTCTCATCTATGGAACCTGCTCAAAGAAGAAGCAGGATAAAATGGAACCAAAGCCAAATTACTTTAGCTCTCCTTGCCGACACTTAGTTAGCTGATCCTTGAAGATTGGAAGCATGGCTTCTGCCTAGTTGAACACCGTGGGTTCCATGGCCTCTATGGCATACAGCATGTGTGCCTTGGAATCCTGGTGCACACCCTGACTCCCAACCACCCTCTATATGGTAAACAGAACAGTCTATAGAGCCCTATCTATCACTGCCCTGATGGGGATCTTCTTCCCCGATGTACCTGTCCCTAGTGCACAGTGTCGATCTATAAGCTCTTTGGTAGTAATGTCCCCAACACGGGAACCTGTTAGTGAGATGGGGGCACCCCGTCTCAAGAGACCATTCAGGAAATAGATATCCTCTACCTCCACTGTAAGTATATGGGTTCCCACCTTGAAATACTGCTACTCTGGATTCCACATTTGCAATATGTGTTCCAGTAACCGTTCATGTGACACCATGCTTGGGTTCTGGAAGAAATTCAAGAGCCCACAGTCCCATAGTGGGGAAATACAACATGAATTTCTCTCGACAGTAGCATCCTCATTGTCATGCATTCTTTCTTTCCATATCACCATGTTTTGAGCAACCTAGACCTACCAAAAACAATAATGGTATGCATTAGAATCATCCTTAAATCATTGAAAATCAAAAGAATGAAGTTATATTTCCCATACTATTAGTTTAAGTTATCCACGGTCGGCACCACCTATCCACTATGTTATTGGCGCGATTCTCGGGTGGTACCGCGTATCCCACAAGGGGTAGCCGCAGTGCCCACATTTTGGCTTTTAGGGCTTGACATATGGGCCCAAAACCCCACCAAATCTCAAAATAAATGCTATGAAATGAAAGATAAGGGTCTTAACTGTTACCTGCAACTAATGATGCTGAAAACGGACGGTGGGAACTCCCAATTTCAGCTGTGAAAAGATCTGGCTAAAAAAATGCTCCAAGTGCTCTCTGCTAGAGGTAAATAGTGAAATGATTTGATTTTTTACTATTTACTTGACTTATATAGGCATTTTTTAGGTCTAACTTACTATAGTTTTGATGTAAAATCATATTTTAGTCAAATTTTATCTGTCGTAATCCCTTAATGTTGGTCTTAAATGCATTTAACACTTGTTTCTGAGTCGTTTGCAGGATAAGAGAACTTTAGTAAGAAGCTTTGAAAGTTTGTTTATGGATTTTTTGCACTTTCACAAAATGGAAAAGGTCCTTGAGCATTTATTACAACACTTTGTCATGCTCGTTAAAATCTAGTATCAAAGGTCCGAGTCCATTTCAATTTTCTTTCCAGGCTCATAAAAATCAACATTGTGTAAAGAAGCGTTATGGAGTCCTCTTTTCACCTCTTTTTCAAGATACTTAAATACGAAAAGTTCGTCGAGTCTGTTTCTGATTATTTCCAGCCTCATAAAATATAACATTGTGTAAAGAAACCTCATGGATTTCTCTTTAAACTCTTTTCAAGCTCCCTAAATATGAAAAGATTGTTGAGCGATCTTGTCTTCTTCATGCTCGTTAAAGTATTTGAAGAGTCGTTCGTCCGATAGTAGGTTATCTCTTTTTTGGTTCGGATAGGACTATTTATGAAAAAGGAACACTCCAGCCAATCATGACTGGAAGAGTTCTCTAAGGTATGATTTTACACTTTTTCAGGCCTTAGGGACTAAATCATATGAAAAAGGACCCCTTTGGAGTCTTCTTCCGTATTCGTTCAGACTCTCTAAACATGAACAAGAATGAGTTTTCTTTTAGTGGACTTGTTAAATCAAACATTGAGAGACCTGTTTTGGGAACGAAACCCTCCTCTCTCAGGTTCATAAAATATATGAGTCTGGACTTGTCTTCCGACAAGCTATATCGATTGTTTGTTACCCTCTTTGAACTCGTAAAACCGAAAAGAGGCACTCATCAATGATGATAGTGGAAATGGGAAGGGAATGATTTTGCAAATAATGGCAGTTGTTTGTCGTTACCTTTGAACATGGCACTTGTCTGCACAATCATGTCAATCAATTGGGTATTCAGCTGATCTCCATGATGATCCACTTTCATGAGTCATGTCAATCGTTTGATTCTTTCAAAAGAATGCATTGTCCACTGTCACATTGTGTGTCTGTCCCATTCAGTCATGCTGCCACGTCTTTTTGTCATGCTGCCCGATGTTCAAAGGGGATTTGAAAAAGTTTTACCTCTGCAGTCTACACAGTATTTGTGTCAGTATCTTTGAGTTAGTCATATGGTTACTACATTCACATAATTCCAGAACTATGTTCTAAGTTTCGTGTCGTCAATGTGGGACTCATCATGGCCCTACTTCGACGAGACTTTTCTCGTCGACATTAGCTTATCATCCGAGAAATAGTATTAGAAACAATATTTAGTACCTTGAGATCTGTATACCTTAATGACAAATTCTCTCGCTCTCGACATAGGTTCACATCATTGACCTTTGATCAATAGAATGGACTGGGTGTTTGACATCATGATATATATTCACACTCAATAGATTGTACTATAGTACCTTGGGAATCATTGACATAAATGGTGATCTCCCTCGCACTTGTTAACGGTTCACATCATTGGCCGATAATCAAGTGGTTTCTACCATGTTCAACTTCACATCATTGTAATCACATGGATAGAATCATACTTTGTGGAAGACCAGATGAAGACCCTGGGTGTTAGTTTAAAGCGCTCATTTCTTTTCCCCAGGTTGTGATGGAGTTTTGTATATCTAGTGTGGATCCACATTTGTATGGTCATGGCTATGCTCAAATTTGTGTCTATGTGACATAGATCTACGTTGTATGTCTGGTAGCTATGTCCAAGTTTGAGTCCTATATCACATGGATCTCGCTGTATTCTAGTAGCCATGCTTGTTTATTCCTCTCATGGGTCTGCCTTATATTGGTCTGCAACCATGAGTTCGGTTACTTGTGTCTATGAGTCAAGATACTAATGTACTACATATGCCTCCTTGACGACATGATCCGATCGAGCCAAAATTTTCATCTCATGGCAACGACTTGTTCTCTCAAATCTCTTGTTTATCGTATCCCTATAAGACTCATGCTTTGGGGGGCATCCTGTTATACCAAAATCCTATCACTATCATGTGATAAGAACTTTGACATGCCTCCTTTCCCTGAATCCTAGCTCTTGGAGTGGAAACTCATGGTTATCATCAATCTTCTATGAAAATTCCCAGCACCGCGCTTGCCCCTTTATCCAGAAGCGGCACCCTTGTTTGCACCGCCCATCCCCTGTTCCCCACAAGCAGTGCCACTGCTTATGGCCCTTGGTCCATAAGCGGTTATTACCAGAACCACTCTACCATTGAAGGAGAAATGTGGTACCCTGGGTAAAAAGGGAAAAAGAGAAGTTTCTCGAG
Source organism: Pseudotsuga menziesii (assembly GCA_001517045.1). Classification (NCBI taxonomy): domain Eukaryota; kingdom Viridiplantae; phylum Streptophyta; class Pinopsida; order Pinales; family Pinaceae; genus Pseudotsuga; species Pseudotsuga menziesii. Next base: position 745,125 of record LPNX011212084.1, read on the forward strand.
GCTTCTAGATGATAAGCCTTGTGTCCTCCCTTATCCCTACTGTTGTGGGTCAATTGAGCTCGAGATCCCTCATCCTAGGATCTTAGAGGCCACCTCACCCACTAATCTCTCAACCTACCCTATCCATTAAGCCTTATAAATACAAGCTTATGGCCATGGTTGAGGGGGAGAACTCTTAAGGTATTGTTATGCTGTTGGATTGATCACTTGGCCCAAGATCATTTGGGAGAGTATAGAGAGATAGATTCAGAGGTTTTGGGGATGAGAATGCTTGGTTTCATGGAGATGCATGTCAACACTAAGGCTTGGTTGTAAACTTATTCATATTTCTTTAATGCAAGTTGATTTCTGTCCCACATATATTGTTGTTGTATGATTTCACATGTATTTTGTTATATTCCTTAGTCACTAACATAGATTAGTAGATTATATTCTGTTGGTTTCGATATGTTTGCATGTTGAAGATTATTGCAGGTACATAGGGTAACGATTGAAGCATTACATTCCAGGTATCTATGGCATCTAGGGAGAGTCTTCAACCTCTGTCCTCTATTTGTTCTGGATCTAAACCATTCAGACCAGTGGAACACCTTGCTATCCGTAGGAGGTGAAATATTCCGGCTAACAAATCCCCAGTGGAGTCACTAGATTTGTTAGCTGGAATAGTTCACCTTCTGCGGACAGTAAGGTTTTCCACTGGTCTGAATGGTTTAGATCCAAAACAAATGAAGGACAGAGGTTGAAGACTCTCCCTGGACTCCATAGATACCTGGAATGTGATGCTTCAATAGTAACCCTATGTACCTGCAATAAGCTTAAACACACAAACTCATTGAAACTGCCATAATATAATCTACTAATCCATGTTAGTGACTAAGGAATCTAACAACATACATGTGAAATCAAACAACAACAATATATGTGGGATAGAAATCAACTTGCATTAATATAGAAATATGAAGAAGTTTACAACCAAGCCTTGGTGTTGACATGCATCTCCATGAAACCAAGCATTCTCATCCCCATAAGCTCCGACTCTAGCTCTCTATGCTATCCAATGGTCTCGGGCCAAGTGATCAATCCAATAGCATAACAATACCTTAAGAGTTCTCTCCCTCAACCATGGATATGAGCTTGTATTTAGAAGGCTCAATGGATAGGGATGGTTGAGATATTAATGGATGAGGTGGCCTCTAAGATCCTAGGGTGAGAGATCTCGAGCTCAACTGACCCATAATGATAGGGATAAGGGAGTACATGAGGCTTATCATCTAGAAGCCTCGAGAAACTTCTCTTTTTCCCTTTTTACCCAGGGTACCACATTTCTCCTTCAATTACAGAGAGCTTCTGGTAAGAAATTCTTATGGAATAAGGGCCATAAGCAGTGGCACCACTTGTGGAAAACAAGGGATAGGCGGTGTGAGCAAGATACTACTCCTGGACAAAGGGGCAAGGATGGTGCTGGGAATGTTTATGGAAGATTGACAATTAGCATGATTTTCCACTCCAAGAGCTGGGATTCAAGGCAAGTAGGTATGTCAAGAGTCTTATCACATGATGGTGATAGGATTTTGGTATAACACATGGTTTTATCAATTATCATCTTTCTTGATTGTCCTCCTGCTTCAACCTTTTTCTCGGTTCTTTTTACAATCCTTTTCTTCTCCTTGTCCTAGAAAATGGTACAGAAATCACAGACCTCCTCCCCTTCTTTCAACATGAAAGGGATCAAATTCATTCCAGAAAACATAGCTTGCCCTTGAGTGCTGCCAGAAGCTGCAGCAGGCTCCTGGGGATCAGGATTATCTTGTCCATGCCATTGATCTGTATGATCATGTCCCCCCTGTGTATCTATCTATTCAGTAGTCTGTTGGTCTTTTTTAGATCCTGTTAATCTTAGACCTTCACTTTCTGATTGTCTTTTCTTTATCTCTGCTTCCTCATTTCTTTTCCTTTCCTCATCTTCCTTCTTTGTTGCTTCCTCTATAGCTCTCTTTCTTTCTTCTTCTTCATTCTTCAGCCAAATCTTCGCCTCCTGTGCTATCCTTCTAGAATCTTCTTCCCTCTTTTTGGCCTCTTCTTCTTTCGTTGTCTTAGTCTTCTGTGCATTTTTTCCCTTTCCGCCCACAATGACTATTTTCTATTTAAATCTCTTTTTTAGGGCGGTCATGTTCTTTGCACTCCTAAATGTTTCCTCATCCTTGTCCCAAAATTTGGTATATTCAAAATGAATGCCTGCCTCCTTGCAGTGATCTGCCACCTTATTTCAGGAGTCATTCCTATGAAAGTTCATTTCACCAAAATGGAAATGCTCCAGCTCCTAAACAAACTCTACAGTCTGTTTTACCTTTGAAAACTTATAACTTCCCAGCTAGAAAGGTATTACAAGATAGGATACCTTATTATGTTTGAATAGGAAACTTTTGACACCATCAATGTATACCTGCCTAGCTTCCTCTTTGTGTAGCACATAGTCAGTGGCATACTTAGGGAGTAGAGAAGGTGCTCTAGAACCCCCATACATTCTTATGTACAATCCTTCCTTAGTTAAATAATATTCTCCATATTCCTTGATGACCTTGAATGCTTCTTCGGACATGCACTTGCATTCAGTCAAGAAAATCAGGGTGTACAAAGGCATGATGAAGTGTTCACATATTTCTCTATAGTAGCTATAGTATTTGTGATCCCTAAACAATTTATATGATGTGTATACCAGGTCCTATCCCTATCCCAATTACACCTCAAGGCTAGAAAAGACTTGGTACATAGTATACAGTCAACTAGGATAGAGCTCATGTAGAACTATGATTTATTCTATGACACCCCTCCCAAAGCTGAGGATATACATGTTGAGAGGCTATTAGACACTATGTTTGACCAATTAAATATAGTTCCCTAAGTATCCACATAAAAAATAGTTGGTATCCATCCAAATTTGAAGCTTTCTCCATGAGCTCTACCAAAAATCCTATTCAGCATTAGTGCAATAAATCTATAGGGAGTCTAGAGAGTAGATGTATCATATTCTCCTAAAGGCTTGGTTTGAAAGTTCTTCCCTGGTATCATCATTCTTTTAGCTGTTTCTACCAGGTCCATAGCTGTCTCTTTCAACCAGCTTTATGTTAAGTAAATCTGAGCAGGAGGCAGATGATATGCCATGGAGACATAAGCAAGGCTATATGCAGCATAGCCCTATTTAGTAGTACTTTCAAGGATCATCGTAGTTACATCTGCCCTAGGCAGAATCCAACCAATCACCTCTTAACACGAGAACAACTCAAGTCTTGTGGCTACTTTCATAAGAGCCGATTTCTCGATGTTTACATAAATGGTTAGCTCTTTGAATCCTACATTAGGTACATTTTGATTTTCAATCATCTTGTATATCTCTCCCCATTTATAATCCGGTTCGACCCCGGTGGTAGATTTGGTATCTTCATATATGTATTCAACCCTGGTGATGATCTCGACCTCTAGTTCTCCTTCAACAACTGGAGCCTTCTTCTTTTGTCTTTTAGACATATATTCTTTGCAACAATCACCCTACCATAAACATAGCATGTTCTTAGACCATTTAGCCGTTACCAAGTGAAACAATTATAACAAAAACTGTATCAATCTATTTACCTCTTCCATATACATTTTGAAAATGAAATATACACAATATTAATGTATGAAAAGAAACATGACAAGGCAAAAGATAACCCTGAAGTTGTGTCTTAAAATCCTCTAAGTCCATTGTCCGTAACTAAAATTACAACCCCGATAGAACATACTCTTCCTCTTAATCCATGTCACATCTGAACTAAGTCGAACTCCTTCGATAAAAACATGAACCACATTGTCGTTACTGCTAATACTCAAAACGCTAGACCCTATACTATGCTCCTCCTCGTGGAAAACCCTAACTAGACCAAAATAATGAAAACCTTCACCGTCCCATGAAAATAGGGTAAACGCATACAAAAATTTAAACACCCCCCGGACGGCCATGAAAACCAGAGAATGGGTGGTACAGACAACGTAATGCTTGTCTACACCAACCCCTTAATCTTTCAAATAGGAGGAAAGTGTACATAACAGCTCGAATAGTCACGTGGGCTCAACCAACCCCACCCCCGGCAAAAAAAATGTCACAACTCGCTGTTTTTCCTTAAAACAATATGCATACCATGAGGATAAATATCCTTTCTAAGTGAACAACGAACCAACTACGAGAAAACTAACCAAGGAATACATGGTTCCCAAAATGACCAATAAAAATCAAAAAGAGGAAGTCGTGGTTTGCCTACCTAGAAAAACGCAATGCAGTCGATGGGATGACAAAAAACTTCCACGGTAGCACGCTAACGAGTGGAAATTAGACAACTGGGAACGTAAACCGCTACAAATGATAAGGACTGGAGCAATATTCTAGTTCAAATATGGATAACAATAAAATAATGCTCACCCTCTATATAGAAACCTTCAATGAAAAAGAGTTGGCAGGAAAACCCTATCGACAGTTGAAAACACTAAACATCGGGTGGATAGTTCAATTTATAGCTGTAATGGTGGACTTACAAACTACTACGGATCCACGACAACATAAAACCCGTCAACGATCGAAGACTCTTAACGCTAAGTGTCGGAGCTTCAAACCTAAGCATTTTTGAAGTGTCAACGATTCCAAGCACTATCATCGTGATGCTTATACATTGGAGATCGGAACCATTAACATTTAAAGCATCGGTGAGGAAAATAACTCCCATAACGCTGTATCGGCGATATAAAAAGAATAATTCAAATTACTATGAATTATAAAAGGTATCGGATCTCAGACTTCTAAGTTATCGACGATCAGCGAGGCTAACCTTCAGACTACTCATCAGCTTCCCTCCGGAACTTCAGTGGCATAGAAGACAAACCTTCCGACTTATTCGTCAATTTACCTCCGACAGCGATAAAATAAATTCACAGACAGTCAAAAAAGGTTTAAACAATAAAACAAAATGGAGATAAAACACAGATCAGCGAGAAACAGGACTGTCCATTGGGACGTTCACTGTTTTCCTTCTGAAACATCGACCACATAGAGGACTAATGCCTCGGCTCATTCTTCAACTGACTTTTGACAGCGATAAATAAAATCATCAGGAAATCAAACTCTAAGCTCTAAAAAGAAAACAAACTCCTCAGTTTTATATGTTTTAGACCTCAAAATATCAATTTTTAAAGTAGAGAGAAAAAAAAATTGGACTTCCAGGACAGATTTAAAGAAATTGAACAAACCTGGGCTAGATAAAATAAAAAATGAGGGTACAAAATTTTCAAAAATTTGGGAAAATAGGTTGTAGCTGCAACATGTATCATATGAGAAATTCCACAGCCAACATAGAGTTGAGGCCACCAACCTGGAGGAAAAAAAAGTAGTTACAGAAATGCATCAACATATTTAAGCAATGAGATTGACTAAAAAGGAAAAGGTATACCCAACACTACAACAAATCATGGAATTAGCCTCACATTTAGCGTCCCTTTTTAGTGTAATTTTTTTTTACATTGAGTGGTCAAACTAGACACTAAATGAGACGCGTCATGAAAAAACTTAAAGCGTCTCAAAAAACGTCTTTTTTTGCTTCCTAGATAGCATCCTTTATGGTGTCCAAAATAACGTCTATTTTTTTTGCTTCCAGAATAGCGTCCAACTTTGCTTCCTAAATAACGTCCTATTTTGATTCCTAGCAAATGTCTAATTTTGCTTCTTAAATGGCATCCGCGTTAGTGCCATATTTGCATCCTTAATAGCAACATGTTAGCATCCAATACTGCATCCATTTTTGCTACCACTTTAGCATCCCATTTTGCACCATGTTTTACTTCGAAATATGCGCCAATTTTTGCTTCTAGATTTACACCAATTTTTGCTTCCTTTTTTGCATCGTGTTTTGCTATGAAAATGACGCCAAATATTTCTTGTATTGTTTTACCATATTTTTCCTCCTATTTAGCGTCATGTTTTGCATCAAAAGCAACATTTTATTTTGCTACCATATCAATGCCATGTTTCGCTTCATCATTAGCACCATGTGTTGCATCATTTTTAAGGCCTAGTTTCATGTCTTATTTTTCTACCATATCAACGCCATGTTTGGATTCATCATTAGTGCCACGTGTTGCATCCTTTTTAATGCCTAGTTTCACATCTCTCATTTTTTGGTCACTAATTTAGTCATTTTTAGTAATTTTATATACTAATTTTGGTCATTTTCTTTGGTCACTTATCTCTCATTGTTTAGTCACTTATCTCTTATTTTTTGGTTACTAATTAAGTTGTTTTTAACTAATATTATAATATCATTAGGGCATGGAGGAATCGAACCACCAACCTGCTGCTTGTAAGGCAATCGCTCTTCCATTGAGCTAGCACCCTTTAATAATTTGGGAACCTAACTTATATAGTCCTCTATAATGGTTCAAAATATCAATACACAACTTTGAGTATCTACTGGTTCGAAAAGAATGATAGATTGTATAAGTTCACAATATATGATCAAGCAGGTTATGAAATCCATAAACATTTTCTAGGAATTTTGAACAAAACTCAAGAAATTGGCTTAATGGGATTGCAAAAAACACTATTCCCTAGAAACCATTATGTTTGTTTAAGGTTTGATATTTAATCATACTCCATTAAGAGAGCCATGATAAGAGGACATGAAGACATGTCCTTAAATGCGAATACAATAACATTCAAGCAAAATAACCAATGTTTACACCATATTGCAATAAGAGGGTACTGCTGTAATTTTAAGTCATCAACACACTATATAATGATGCTGAAGCTTTGAAAAAATGATTGTAAGAAACCTTGATTCATAAATACTTTTATTTTCAAGCAAAAATAGGACTTGTACAGAGTTGGAAATGATTGTCGTGTATGATTTTGACACTCAAAAAATTTATATCAGCACTTGACTCCTAGAAAATTTTGACACTTACTAATGATACAAGATTGTAATTGATTTGATATTTGTTTTCATTACAGTAATGTTTGAAGGATTAATATTTCACCACAATGTGCTAATATCAAGTGATCTCAAGGAATGTTTTCGACATTTATGAGGCATTAACATTTTAATCTTTGCACGGTACTATGTGATCCTGAGATTTATTAAGTATAGAAAATGTTGATTTACAAATTTGAGAAATGGAGCTATTTCAATCTGGTTAAAATGAAATGAAACAATTGCCACTTAAAAATGAAGGACGAGATACCAGAACTGATCACATCCTTGACTTGTTTGAAAAGGTTAGTGTCAATCATGTTTAGGGAATTTAATCAAACTCGTGTATTTCCTAGTCAACAAGAGAATTAAAAATTGGCCAAATTAAATAATTACAGGAATATTTGATGGAGAAAGATGAGAACCTTGTGGTGAAAGCAATGAAAATATGTGTTTACCTTGGGCGTTTACTATTCAGCTGTCGAATATCGGAGATCTATTTGGTAAATATGTTTCATATCAAGCAAAGTCTTTGGTTGGTTAGTTAGAGACATGAAGGTCATCACACTTGATAATTAAAAGGAAGTACATATTGTGGTTTTCTAAAGGGATAATGTTTTGGTATGCTAGTGTTTCTCTGTAAAAGAAATTTTTGCAATAGGTTGGCCACTTTATTCTGACTTATCTGATGGTAGGAGTTTTAGTTTTTAGATAGGGGTTTACTATTTTACCTGAGGTTTCTCCTTGTGGTGGTTCTCTATCTGTTGAATTTTTCCTTTTGTAAAAAGCTCTATTTTCAATTTGTTATAACAAAAAGCAAAAGCATGCTCCAAAAAATGTTATTAAAATTTAAGACAATGAATAGGGAAATAGGGCCACTATGAAAATCCCTAAATATAAAACAAATGTCTACATACATTATGAAATACATGCATCCCACAACACACATAAATGCTCTATGAAATTTTCTGGTAATCATGTGGCTTGTAAGTGGTAATTAAACCTTAAGCTTTATTTTCTTGACAAATGGACACTGAGATCATGTCTAGCTTGTCTAACTCCAATCCCTTAGCAACTACATTGCCTAATTTTCTTGGCAGAGTGAACAAAGAGTATCAAACTTCACTACTTAATCCATATTCCAGAAGTACAACCAACAAGGGTAAGACTCAAGAGTAGAATCATGTTCACTCCATTAATATCCACAGTTGACCCAATGGGGGGGAATATGACTTCTAATACATTACATGACATGTACAGTGAAGGAAGTGCCCAAGCCATCTCTAAGATGAACTAAAAAATTACAAGAATAAAATGAAATACATCACAAAATTACAAAAATGTGAGCTTATCTTACAAGCAGGCAATAGTCCATCCATTCATATGTAGATAGGAGGTAGTTTTGTAAGATAGGGCTTACAAAATTACCTAGAATGGATATGTGGATAATATTCATAAAATACATGTTAGAATTAGGAGGGAGAAGATTCATAGGTATGGTCAAAGAATCAATCCTTGGGTTTTTATTCATCAAAATTGGGGTACCGAGAAATTTTTTCTTCTGCTCTTGAAAACAAAGCCTCATGGTGTGAGAAATTATGGAAAATAAAATCCCCCATTAAACAAGAATATTTATGTGGCTATCAATTGTGAACAAGGTTTTAAATTGGGAAGTTTTGCAATGGACCATAGGTACAAACATGGAGTATGTATTTTATATAGAGAATATGAAAAATCAATAAAACGTTTCATCACTAAATGCTCAAATATACAAAACAGGTCTGGTTAGAAGTGGAACAGTTCATAAGAGTGAAGAATAGATGGGTTGGGAACTCCGTTGAAGAATTTTTGAAAAGTTTGATGAGACAAAAATACCTCAAGGAATGGAAACCTATGCCATGTATTACTATATGGGACTTGTACCTAGCAAGGAACCCATTGCTATTTGTGGAAAAAGGTGTAGTACCTTCATTCGAATGTTCTTATCAAATTATATCCATGGCCATAGATTAAACCTTACAGGATTTTAGTCATTCAAGAAAAGAGAGACAAATGGAGAATTTGGTCACCATTAAAGAGTAGGTATGGGGGTTCTTTTATGGAGCAAGAAAAGGTCCTTGGGATAGTAGCAGTGCAGGTTGTATTTTGTTTTTAACTGAGAATCCCAAATGCCAATTAACCATAAAAATATAAGATAAAATATGGGGCTAGGGTTCTATAATGCAACCCACATCACATGAAGCACATCCATAGCATGTTGTAAACTCTTTTGGAGCAACTCAAAAGCTAATATTCCATGCACCTCAAAATATCTTAGTTGATTAATGTATATTTATTCTTTAATCGTAATATTTAGAAAAATAGTATTTACAATCATCTAGTATAAGCGCCAACCAAAAAATTATTCAATAGACATGGCTACTCAAATATATGTATACCTTTCAATTAAAGTAAATATATCCTAATAGTCAAGTCCCTCTTTTTAAGAGAATCCTCAGGGTGAGTTGCGGTGTCATATTTTGCATGATCTTATCATGGTTTTGAATACCCTTTGGGGATATATGTACAAGTTGTTTTTTTAGGCAAATTTAAGAGGTTGTTACTTCTAAAAATTCTATTTTAGCCGTTTCTAGAGAGGGGTCCAATCAATGATCTAATTTCACATTTGAGGACCCAGTTGGAAGTGTTACCCTCCATTTTTTATGGGTGTCCACCGGTGATTCTAATCACACTCTCTAGGGGTGACGCTGTTCTGAGTTGGTTTTGAAATTTGGACAGTTTATGGAGTGTAACAACAGTGATCCCTTTCATTTTAAGTTATGAGCACACTAGGAGTAATGTTGGGAAATGTTATGGGCATAAACAACTCTAGAATCAAGTATTATCATCAAAGGGACAAATCTGAGCACGTTGGGAGCATTCAAAAGGTCACAACAAACAATAAAGCATCTCAAATTAGCTATAATTAGGGTCAATTTCATATCTAGGCACATTTCATCCCTAAAATATGATGATCAATGGAAGTAGGAGTCGGTATTTGCAACTCTAGTTGTGAAAATGAGAAATCTGTGGGTGAAAGCAACCTTAAAATTTCATTCATATGCCTTATAGAAACATCCACATGAATTTTGGGCACAAAAAAACTTGTTTGACAGTAAAAAAGGGTATGAAGCAACCCTATTTCAACATCTTGGGCACCCTTTTACACTTATCCATCACCAAACAGGCCTACCTCTAAATCAAGGCTAAATTGGAGGGTTAAAAGGCAGTTATGGACATGAATAGCCCTAGGAAAAGTGATGAACAATGGAAAAAATGGGATTTGAGAAAGGTTGGGTTGAATTTGAGGGTTGAAATGGCATTAAGAAACAATTTTGGGCACATATATGGACATAAAGAGAAGACCTGGCACTCCAACAGCCTCAAACCTTCATTTTGTGCATAAATAAGGGATGTTCCAACCTCCTAATTAGAAACTTATAATAGTATCATGAATTCTGGGTGCTTTTTTTCCGCAAAAGGGGTGTAAACAAACCTAAATAAAATAAAATAAAATCATTTAATTTCAGACCCTATAAACCAAGTTTTATTGTGCTTTAGGTGATTCTTGACAGTCTCTTGAAGGAGATTAGTGGAAAATAACAGTCTTTGGTGGCTTTCCTTGCAAACATGGGTCACATAACAACCCTAAAAATCTATGGACCTATGCACAAGAGAAGTAATTACCCCAAATGGCCCTAAAATACCAATTTTGTTGTGCATTATGGGCCCCTGTGCATAAAATAGAATCCCTAAAGAAGGCCAATTCACCTTGGTGTACTGGTTTGTTGTTAGAGGGAGGACTTCTATCATTATTTGAGGAACATTCACCCTTGGAGACACATGCATAAGGGTAGTGTTAAGACCTAATAAAGGAGAAAGTCTTCATTTGAAGAATGCTTACACTCTTCTATACACCATTTCATGAGAGATATTACATGCTTGGAGGTTAGTTATTGAGCTAGTCCACTTGGAAGGTTGTTCACATGGTTCATGCCCTATTTTGTGAAGAGCGTTTTTGTATTTGGAGGTTGCTTTATAGATTGACTATTTTGCACTTGGGTGGAATCTAGGGCCTACAAAGAAAGTTGTGTTTTACTCCAAATAGTGTTATGATATATAGGAATCCTACAAATCTAATTGAATCCACAATGAAGTAGGGTTAGAGTCTCAATGTTTATATTTCTAGATTATTTTATTTTTTGAATTTAAGTGTCATGTGTGTGACCTGTGCAATCCCACATTGACTTGGTCGAGTTATTACGGATTAGGATGAATTGACCGTTTTGGTACCGATTTGGTCGAGTCATACCATGACTTGCTTGGTTCATACCAAACTTGTCACTCAAATCGTTTAAAAGGCCAAGTCAACTTGGTTGACTCATCCAAGTTTGAGTCTGATTCACGAGGCTCATTGTAATCTTCTTCTCAATCAAGGATTATTTCATACATTTTATATATGTCTGTAGAAGTCTTCTTACAATCAGTAATAAACAGGGTATTTTTACTGAATTTTGATAGCTGAGAAATGTTAGTGATTGTTATAGCTCAAAATGACACATCTTTGCCTGTGACCACTTTCCTATGTTTTCGTCGCATGTCAACACTTCCATGATGACACTTCATGAAAAGTTACTGAAAAAACACCTAACTTGGAGGACCCATATATTGAGTTCTGTAACTCCATTTGACCTCATCGCTGCACCATTGGAAATATATTTCAGTTAGCTAAAACTTTCCAGAAGACACCAAAGTCTGAAAATGCCCAGATATTCCCTAAAAATGACTTTTTTGATGTGTACGTGAGTTTCCTTAAGGCAAACACACGTACGTACCCAAGTTGCTATATATAATAGTCGCTTACACCTTATATATGTGACTTTCTGCATTTAAACCCGCGTATACCTCCTCGTGTACGCGACTATTGTATCTGCAACCCGCGTATGCATCCTGGAAATGTCAAAAAACACGTCTTTTGAATTTTGGGTAGTTTGGGTAGTTGTGCAACTGACTCCTTCAGTTGTAACTACTTTGTCTTCAGCCCCTAACTCTTCCTTAACCATATAAATAGAGGTAGAGAGGTCCATGAGAAGGGACTTGAATCTTTGCATTATTATGCTAGAGGAATTGGAGCTCTCTTTGCCCACACCTTTTCCATGGCAATCATCCCCTTGTGTTACAGAGCTTGGAGGCTGAGTTCCTTGGAGAAGAGAATCAACAGAACCAGATCAAGGTTTCGTGAGGTGCCGAACTTGAAGAGAAGGCATACTTGTACTTGTTTTCAAGATTAATAAAGATGTGATGTCCTTGTTCTTGCCAAATCAATGTGTCTTGTATATTGAATCTTTGATTATGATTATATGATTTTATTTATCAGATTATGTTTTCATGTTTCATTGAATATAATCTCCTTTCATATAGTCTATTTGGTTTGAGGAAGGTATAACTTGTTTTCAGGTCTCTTGGAGCAAGAGGAGCAGGAGAAGGGCTAGAGAAAGCTTGGACCAGCCTTCAATTAATCAGGTGTGGACCTTTCTTATCTCTAAATATTACTTATATATGCATACATCCACCTTTCAACCCCAGTATGTTGATGGCCTCTTAAACCCTAGCCATATGATACTTTCTTTTACAACAGTGATTCATATTGTGAGTTTGAGGAAAAAATATATAGTTATTTCTTTCAACCTTTGATGCCTTTGAATTAAATTTCACTACAAACCGAATATTTTACATGAATAGAATGGAAAAAGCATAAGAAAATTACATACATTTTATTTTCATTCCCTTGTATTACTTCATTACATTTTTTTTAACAACAATATATGTGGCAGAAAACTATAGAGGGTAATCTCTCAAAATTGCAGCAGGAGAGAGTAAATATTGGACTAGAGATCAACCAATTGAAACATGAACTTGAAAAGGTAGCTCTTGATGTGTTTTCAAACTGGCATTTTAAATGTTCTGAACATTGTCATGTTATGGTTTTAAAACCACATAATTTTTTCCCTTTGCAGTTGAAATGAATTATTTCCAATAGAAGCAGGAACAAAGTGAAAATTGAGAATAGAATCAATGACATAGTGGAAAGAATCCACAAAGATTTCAGCGAGTCAGTAGGAGTAGCAAATATTCATGAATATGAAGAAACCCAATTAAGGGAAGCACAAGAAATTTCTGAAAGAAGACTTAAGCTGAGCAGTCATATGGATACACTAAAGTATCAGTATGTATTCTAAAATTCTATGTTATTTTGAGTTGCTTTGTGCTAACATGCCATTTTCTAATTTTGATTACTGAATATTCTGTATTCATCTCTAGAATTGGTCATTGTTAAAACTTAAAATGCAGATACATTTATGGTTGATATGATCTCTTTCATTTATTGTTTGCTTCACACTGCAAACTTGACAACTTGATCTATAGCTTCCTAAAAAAATGATAGTCCAAAATGAAAATATGTATTCCTAAAGCAGTTGTCTCTTTGTAACTTCGCCATTGCATGTGTGGAAATCTAGGAGGAACCGTCAAGTACATAGATTCCAGAGAATTGGGTTGGTATGAATTCTTCTACAACTTCCTAGGTTTGAACTTTGCATACATGGTGATTGTAACGAACATAAAATAAGATAATAATTAAATAATCAAGTTAACTAAGTTAGGTTATGAAAGGAGGTGTCTCCTCATTTCAAATGCCCAAGACATATTTAAGGCAAGGCCACCATTGTAACATATCATCTTTTATCTTATCATCAATATATATATTATTATGGATTATTTAATATTCCAAGTCTTTTGGTAATATTATTTGTGTAAAGTGAATAAGTATTCGACTCATTTGGTATCAGAGCCTCGTTGGCTAGATTCCGGCCTTTGGCCATTTTATCAGCGTTTAGCAATTATTCTAGGTTTCCTAAATTGGGTCTTTGATCATAAAAATAGAAAGTAAAAGGAAAAAAAAAGGTGAGAAGTAAAAACAAAATAAAAAAGAAAAGAGAAAGAGAAGAAGGAAGAATAAAAATAAAAAAAGAGAAAATAATCTAAAGGAGAAGAACGTAAAAAGATAAAAAGTAAAAAGAAAAAGAAAAAAAGGAAGAAGTAAAAATAAAAATAAAAAAAGAGAAGAAGGGAGAAGATCCCATAAAAAAAGGAAAGAAGAAAACAAAGGCTCGTGGTTTTATAAAACAAGCTCATGGTTTTAAAAAACAAACCCTTATTGGATATTAAATAATAACTCATACCTTAATTAGGTTGAGTTTAGTCTTTAATTCTCTTTATTAAAAAACATAAAAGCTATAAGTGCATAAAGAAGTGAGATTTGAACCTGGGTGGGGAAGTTAACAATCATTCTTCTCAACCACCTAATCTACACACAATCCACAAAGAAGTTAGTGTAAATCAAAAGGTTAACCAACGTGGAGATCCAAGTGCCTTATTATTATATTTATGAAAAAATATTATTAATATTAATAATTGTAATAATTACAATTATTATTTAATACAGAAAAGAAAGAATACCATTATTATTCAAGAATTCGAAGTCAAAGACCCTCCTATCATCGAAAAATTCGAAGACCATTTATTGCCGGGGAAGTCAAAGGAAAACAAAATCGAAAAAAATCGAAGACCATCATCATCTAGTGTGGAAGAAATCAGAGATCATGGAATCTGGTTTCCGACTACATATAGAGAAATTAGAAGCCAAGTTAAAACACTATCAAAGAGACAACAAAGATTTATGTGACAGGAATAAAAATTTGGAAGTAATAATTGAAATACATAAGATAGATGAAAAGTACAAGGAAAAAAACATTTTATATGCACAAATAGATGAATTAAAAGAAAAAAATGATTTCAATCAAAGATTAAAAAATCAAGATATAAAGAAAGAAATAAATGATTATGTAGCGGAAATAAAATGATTGAACAAAATTTTTAGTGACAAGGATGAAGAACTAACGCAGATACGACATAAATTAGAAAATCAAGAGTCAGTGATCAACCAGTATCGACAACAGATAAAATTTCTTCAACAACAAAATGAAGACTCTAAAAAGACTCATAAGTCGGAGATCGCAAAAAGTAATAAAACACTATCGAACAATTCCGAAGAAATTTTTAGATTAAGGAATCATAACAAAGCACTAGTCACGAAAATTAAGAAATTGAAAAATAGTCGGAAGATAGAACAATATACGGAAGACATTGAAGGGAAACTTATAGACAAGCATGAAGAAATTAATTGCATCAGAAGTCATAACAAATATCTTAAGGAACAACTTAAGAAGTCGGAAGATGACAGAAAAGTGCAAGTAGAAGTGATTAAGAAGTTTCAAAATGATTACGTGCAGTTGGAAAACAAGTTGGAAAAGAGATAGAAGGAAACCTTAAAATGTCAAGGGATGAAAATACAACTTCCAACTCAAAATATGACACTTGTAAAATAAAATGACAGTGTGAAAATTCCCTATCGACACCCCAACCATAAAAACCGAAACTCTAAAAAGTGGGAAATGTCGAAAGATAATGATACTAATATGATCAAAGCTCCTATCAACAGATCAGTTGAAAATACCAACAGTCAACAACAAATCAATTTAGGATGGATTGACCCATCCACATATCGAAAGTTATGCTCTGCACTTAGCAGTTCGTATCGACATGTTTCTTCAACCATGACATCACAAAGAACAACGTGACAACATTATAAGGCTTTGAGGACAAAGCCTTTCTAAGAGAGTGGCAATGTAACGAACATAAAATAAGATAATAATTAAATAATCATGTTAACTAAGTTAGGTTATGAAAGGAGGTGTCTCCTCATTTCAAATGCCCAAGTCATATTTAAGGCAGGGCCACCATTGTAACATATCATCTTTTATCTTATCATCAATATATATATATATATATATATATTATTATGGTTTATTTAATATTCTAAGTCTTTTGGTAATATTATTTGTGTAAAGTGAATAAGTATTCACTTCAGTGATTTCCATTTCTATGGTGTCTATGCAACATAAATATAATTTTCTGGGTGTTGTTCTTTCTGGTATGGTTCTAGTTGGAGTTCCTTAATACTCAGGATTCCAAATTGCTTATTTAAAATTTTAATGCTAGATTGTTTTTCTTGCTAGGATTGCATGATTTTGTAGAAAAAATCTCGTACATAGTTAGTGTTATCCCCCAAATTGTACATCCATTTTGGGATTAAAATGCATGTTGTTTCTGAGATTTTTCAGAAGTTTGTGACCAGTAGAATAATGAAGAGGATGTGCATGCTTAGATGATTGGATTGTTGTTAGAAGAGGTTAGTGGTAAGCATAGTGGGAATATTTGCATGCTCCTCTTGTATCAGTTAACCCTGGAGGTGATTTCTGCTAACATAAATAAGTTGCAAATTCTTCTCATATCATCTAACCCTAGAGTTGATGTTCTGCTGACAAACAAAGAATATCTGTGGCCTTTCTTTTGGTAAAGAATTTAATATGACGTTCTCTTTGACAAAGAAAGATAAATAATTGAATAGAAGGAAAAAGATGAGAAATGATGATTTTTGAAGAGAAACTCTTATTGAGAAAGAAAGGGATTGCAGCCTTGGTTTACCAGAAATGATAGTTACAATCATTCTTGTTGAAATTTTGAGGCATCATAAAATCATAATTCTCTAGGAAACTTAATGGTATCAATTTACAGTGTGTTGTAGTACAAAAATTTCTGCAAATAAAAGACTGTCCACAATCTGAAATGTGTGTTATTAAACCTGAGTGGAGACCAATTATTGAAGGTAGTTAAATTTACTAATTGCTTTATGGGAAAGGGGTTAACCATTGCACCTCCTGGAAGAGTTTTTCTCAACAGATCTAGATATTGTTAGGGATGGGATACAGACCATTTCTAATCCAGCTTTGAAGGAAAGCTTGAAACCTGTTATTGTCATGTAATTTCTAATTTAGAAATAGGTCTAAATTCAATATGCATCTTAACAAACAACAAAGGGTGTGTTCTATAGCAGTAGGTAGAATACATATGTTTGTGGGTAAGAACTGCGACTCTTGGGAGCGGGGAGCTAGAGTGCGAAGCGTGATTTTCAAAAATATTCCAGAAGCAGAGAGTTTGTTTTATATAATACATATTATAATATATTTTGTTCTCTCTCTCTCTCTATATATATATTAAAAAACATGCAGAATGCCAAATTAGCAGAAGCAAAGATGAAAACATAAATCTCACTATTGGATTAATGATGATCATTAAATCATGATTCATTAACCATTTAGTACATATATAACTTCAATAATCTAGAATCTATGAATTATAACATTGTCATTTAATGATCAATTAGACAATTACCAACCACAACAACAACCTTCAAGTTTCAACATTTAACATTTTCCATCAACCAACTATAAGTACTAGTAGCAAATAAATGATAAACACCAATATACCAATACATGACCGATAGCGCCTAGAGTTAAGAGTCTAATATTTCTTTATTAACATTAAAGGGTTCCATTTAGGTAACCTCCAATATACATGTAATCAAACCAAAAAACAAACTAGGATTGTTTCCAAGCACACACGAATAGATAATAAGTCCATCTGCAAATAAAACGTCTTTATGGAAGTCAATTTGCAGAGGATAAAATGAATAAATATTTTAATCAAAAGTTTTATTGTCCAGCTTGAAAATTAGTCTGACTATTTATAACAATCTCTATGATATTAAGCAACTTTGAGTTCCCCAAAAGGGTTAGATCCACTAGTGAAGAGTAGGGATTTTTTTACCAGTGGGTCAGGTTCAAATCCATTGGGAGCTATTCCAAGATCCATGGGGTAACCTTGATGCAGTGCTCAAATATGTGGTTGCACTCAAAAATATTATATTAAATGATATTGTGACTACACACGTGAGTGGATAAAATCCAATCCAATCCCATGTCCTTAAGATTTTGAGCCCCGAAGGTTAGCTCGAGTGATCTTGAGCCACACACAAGTCCTCCCAAGAGATGGGTTAGACTCTCTAGAGTCCTTTAGGATTAGGTGTAGTAATCTGTACAGACAATTTACCCCATTTTCCATCCATGGATCATGGATAAATACTGCATGGTTTTACTGTGAGGTTTTTCATGGAAAAGGCAGCTTTCAGTGCCATATCTAAATACTGAGAGTATTATATTCATGATGCAAGGAAGGCTCGAAGCAAGATACTTCCTAGAATTAATATCAATAAAGAAGATATCTATTTTGTAGAAAGGAACCTTTCAATATCAAGTTTGACTTGTTTGTAGAAATACATACTCACTTTAGTTACACTAAGCTGGTACTGAACTGCAGCAGAGTGACCTCTTAAGCTACTGAGAGTTTCCATCATAGTTTCTTTTTATTTCTGTATTCGGGAGATGGTCTCTGCAGCAGTGTTAGAATCACTTTGAATTTTGTTGTTATAATGTTGTAATCTAGTATTGTACTCTTGCAATCACTTATTGATATCCTAAAGCGATGCCACCTGTTGCAATGACATGCTAGCCATTATAATGAAGATATAGAGAACATGGCACAAAATATAGTCATGTCAGGAGAACTGAAATAAAGTGATTGCAAGATACCCCAATGTGGGATACAAACCACTTAGCTCATACCCATTGATTTGCACTTGAAGCCTCTTGCTGAGATTTATCACACTCTTCTAACAAGTAAGAATTTTCCTTTTCTGTAGCTTTCTGAGCTTCTATGTCTTTCTTCTGAGATTGAATTATTTCTTGCATTGTAAAGATATAGTCCAAACATATGGTTAAGACCTCAGATACAGAATTCCAATGTTAACACCTGACCCCACTCGAAGTATGACTAGACATGGCCAAAGAATAAGAGTTGAGTGCTATCTCGATAAACTCAGGAGTTGACTTGGAAAATAATATAATAAGTAAGAAAATACACTAAATTACACAGCCTATATATGCAAATTTTCAATAATAAATTACTTCAAAATAAATAAATGATACACCATACTACAAAATGTCATGGATTCTAGACATTATGCAGGTTTGTTGATTGTTTTCTCTTAAATCGGATCAAGAAAACAAGTAAAATGAGTGTTCCTTTTTTGTATTTTTCTGTCCTTTTTATTGGCATCCAAAAGATTTTGACTCATTAGTTAGACTAACTGAGTTAATATGACTAGAATATTATTTGTCATACTAGCTCAATACAAACTTGAAGGAGCTGACTCAACTCCGTTTCCTGAAAGAGAAAAGTTAAATGTGGAGTCTATTCCAAACTTGGAAAAGACTAGTAACAATAGTGTAGTAGGCTGAAAATGTTTGCGGCTCTAGCTTATGTTGGTTTAAATTCGACATGCCCAAATTTGAGCTTAATCATTTTTAAGAGGATCCAACATGCCCAGAATTGACAATTAATGCTCAAAAGTACATTCTGATTCAATAGATAACAAATAATGAGCATGCATCTTTAAAATTCATGTTTTGTAATTATTTACTGCACTATACTACTATGGAATGTAGTACAACAACTACTCTACATACTTCTAAAGAATTTTCTAGACCTTTTTCAAATATGGATCTTATCAAATAGAAAAGTGGTATGGTATCTCTTCAAGGAAAATGTTACAAGTCTATGGACTTTTTATCAAATAGAAGAAGAAATCCCATTAATACATATTCAGGTCTACAGTTTTTTGTGCGTTTGCAGGCTCTATTCTCATGCTAGAAATTATGTTTGTATTGTTGTAGCTTACTAACATGTGCTGGTATTTAATATCTAATAGTCCTCAATTCTGCCACATGTACAAGTCATTGCATAAAATGACTAAGGTCCATAAGAAAATTGATGTTATGACTTCTGATAACAGCTTCTAGAAAATAGATTAATCATAGCAGGTTGCTCCATTATACGAGAGCATGATAATGAGTAATTGAAAACATAGGTATCTGAAAACAAAAATTAACAATGATAAATCAATCTCACCTGGTAAATGAAAACAACTCATCTTCTTCATAATTTTCATATTCACTCTGACATAGTATTGTCCCTCTCCTGCTTGCTAGGATGATTGAAACTTAATTTAAATTTACATATCAAATATCACTTACAACATGAATGGACCGCTTGAAAATAGATGTTCAGTGAAATAAAATCAAAATACACAAGAAAATATGAAAAACAAACACATGCTAACATATCCCACAACTTCCCCATGTTGGGTGAAAACTCCAAAGACAAGCCAATGTAGACTGAGGTAAAGGACCTACGGTAGATTTGGAAACCAACAAATCAAATGATGAATCCTGAGTTAATGGAATGGGCTTCCAAATTAATAGAGAGGCTGCATGGTATAATACACTCAACTTTTTGGTGGCTAAACATTGGGAGAGAAGTGGTGTGGAAGCTCATTGGCACAAGAAGAAGGCATCATCTCTCCAACCAGAATAGTCCATCAACATCTTATATCAGGCCTGGGTTAACTATTCCAAAGAAAGGAACATGAAGATGCGCATGTGAATAATTCCATGAATATTGCTATCAAAGAAACAAAGAATTACAAAGAAAAATTTCCAGAGGTGATGCATAAAAAAAATAAATTGGTTGAAGATGAAACCAATGTAGAACATGGGCTCATTAGCAATGAGAAGAATTTTGAAGAGTTCTAGAATTGGGTCAAAGACCCAAGTTACACCTCAAACAAGGAGACTCTATTCTAGTGTACCATTGAATTTTATGGGTCAATGCATACTGTAATGGGAAATCCCTTTTTGAGAGAGGACAACCTTATGCCAAATTTTAATGCAGTAGGATGCCCTCCAAGAAGAGCTCTACAATCTCGAAACAAGGTCAAAGGATACAAATAACAAGATTAATAGAAATGCAGAAGATATGGGAATCAAACTCAAATTGGTTTCTGGAGATGGATAATCCCTGAATTTTCCATCCTTCATTCCATCAGATGATGACATCAAGCAAGAATAGGATTTAGGTTCTGGTTCTAGGTTTCAATTATTGTAATAGATTGTTAGAGTTTAGTAAGACTAGTGGTAGCACTTATTTTATTATGCTATAAAAGTGGTACATGCATATTCATATGCTCAACATAGTCACTGAAAACACTCAAACACTATTTTACAGCCTAGTTTCCCATCAGGGAATGCATAAAGATAGATTTTGTGTTTACTACGGGATGGTCTTGTTTCTCATTGGGAAGACCTAGGATCAAATTTCTCTTCGTTTTATGTTATAAACCAATATGAAAAACTGATCATAAAATTGTCTTAAAAATCAGATCTGAAAGAATAAGGTTGAAATGAAATAGTATATGAAGATTGAAGTGACTAAGGATGGAAACCTCGCATAATATTTCCCCTTGAATTCCTCTTCCCAACAAGTTATCAGATAGGCTTAGGGGAATATCCTATCAATCCAACCATTCCCAAACAATTGTGAGAGCTACTCTTTATTTAGATTTTAGCTACTCTCTTTTTTCTTAACCAAAAATTCATCAAAATTCACCTTGGATTTGAAAAATAGGCCAATATAAGCTTGAAATTTGAATTTTTTGGGTAATTATTATGACATTATTTTTTGGGTCATTATTTCTGTTGTAGTAACCGACAATATTAAATTCTCAAGGTAAAAGATGATATTCTTCTTTATAGTTCCTTTTACTTAAAATTTGAAGATGACCATTCATAAATCCGGGATGTTTAAGAGTGGATTCAACCTCATCTAACTTCATATGATGAAAATATAATTTGATAACTCATTAAGAATTCAACAAAATTAACAGTTTTATTCTAGGATTGTTGGGTTTGTAATATTTTAAGACTAAATTCTATCATATATGAGGGTATGGGATTGGAATTTAATAAAGAGAACCGATCCCTCAATGTACCCTTTTATTGTTGATTTTCGCTATAGGAGTAACTCGTCATGACATTAATAAAAATATACCTTTAATTGAAGTCAAAACCACCGATTAATGATTAGGAATGTTAAAATTTATGCCTAGTTTACAACTTAGATTAGCCAGTTTCATCAAAATTGGATGGTCTTGCATTGGAAAACAACATGGTGGATGAACTTGGACCCACAAATATTACCAAGTACTAGTACTGATATATCCTTGGAGTATCAATGAAGAGGCCAATGGATGAGGTAGAGGTTGTTATCAATGATGAGGATCCCAATATAGGGTATGATTTGGATGATATGTAATTATTTGTTGTTGAAGAATGTTTTTTCGACTATCGTTTCCATTTAGAGGCTTTTAAGTATTGCAAGCACTAACACAATATTATATGATGCACAACCCCTTACATGATAAAAATATGGAACTACTAGTAGTACAATCAATATGATAAAATCACATAACAAGTTTACCAATAATTTTTGTCCAAGTATTAATAGGAGGATATGACAACAAAAGAGGAACAAAATTCAATTTGTGTTGCCTCACTGAGACAGTCCTGGAATAGGTTTATTGAAAATTCATTTAGGTATAAATTGTACAACTTGTTGGCATCCCTTCAAGAGTGGTCCTTAATAGGAGTACTCGTGTTTCTTTGAAGTTTTTTTTTAAGAACAAGACATAGTTAAAGAATATTTGGTACACTATTTAAAGTCAAATTATTTTGAAATTTTGCTATTATTCAATAATGTGAGTAGGATCATAGAAAAAGAAGTGTGGGATAAGTGATAATTATATACTTTCTTGAATCAGTAGCAATATAACAACAAGTAAAGGACCTTCAATTATTTTGGTAGTGATGGGGTTGATGGTTGTTCAACCTTTCATGGGATTAAGTTTGTAATAGAGTTGAGTTACCAAAAAATATATATATCTAAATTTCTACCAATGTTGAATAATTCTTCTTGGCATGCCCTTGAATTTGTTCTAGCTTATGAGTGAATTGATGTTAATCCGGGAATGCTGTAGCAATGCGCTTGGTTAGAGTTGTCACCTTAGTCATATAATATCTGCACAAAGTCATTGAAAAAATACCAAATATCTTGTTGTTTTTACAAAATATACAAGTCTTAATCTCAATTTTTATAACCTTTCATGCGCTTCTTATGTCGAAATCTAAAAATTAGATCCAACTAGGAACGAAAACCCATTCTTACTAGCCTTCACCCACTACACAATTTCCTTTGAAACTATCTTTTTTGTTTCTAATTCAACTTCCTATGAAGTGAGCACTAATTTCAATTTTTATTATATCTCTACAAATTGCACCTAGATTGCTTGGAATGCATGATGTACTTTCATCAATTTCTCCTATGTAGAAGCAAATGAAAGCAATTCTATAGAGGTAACGTAAGCACTTATTTAACCTTAGAAGTTCGAGGTGGAGTGGAATTTCTACCCTTGTTTCTCCAAATATTGCTACACATGTAAATTGGTCATCGGTTTGGCCCTACACATTGGGTAGTGTGGATGTATTAAAATAGAATTAGCTAAATTCCCAAGAAAATTGGTGACAATTGGTTGAGATAACCCCTTGGACTGTAATACAATAATTATTGTGTTATCCCCCAATTTGCACGGTTTTCCATATGTGGATTTCTTCACATATCCCATAGGGGGGACAAGTTGATGGAAATGATTTCTCCTTTAAGACAGAAGGGTATCACTATGAAACTGTAACAAATAGTAATGAACCCTACCATATGGGAGAATTTGTGCATGATTTGGAACTAATAAAACATGGAATAACCTTTGAATTAAACATGGGTTAATGTTGGGTAGCTTTATGGTCAAACCTAGTTGTTATATGTCAAATTAAGGTTGTTCGTGTTCCTAAACAATAGTAAAGGATCACTTATGGGAATGTATGTGGATGAAAGCAATAGTAAATGATATTTACATGTAGATGCAGATATATTGCTACTGTTGGTTCTTGGATATAAGGGACCTTTCAGGATTCTTCCTTACAGTATGAGACCAACATTGGGTTATATGGAAGTGACTAAACTGCAATGAAAGAGTATATTTGGGAAATTATGGGCATCATCTTCTAGTTCTAGGAATTTTGGCCTACAACAACAATGCTAAGAATAAATTATGGGAATTTTTGAGGTGATAATAACCATTAATCAACACCTAGTAAATAGTAAGGCACCCCGATATTGAACTATGGGCATGAATTTTGGACACCTTTTAACCATCAACAATAGTTGATATGAGATATTGGAATGTTTTGGGAAATCTTTGGCCATGTATGGGGAAATAATATGTAGTTCTGTTAAATATGGGCCTAATTAAAGGTTGCTCCTATCCTCTTGAAATAATAAAGCAACAATTTAGGGGTGTTTCTTGACCTCCTAGCAGGTTTAGGCATAAAATAACACCAGTGGAACCATTTTTTAGTTATGGTTATAGTTTCAATATGAAACAACCCTAAATATTCAATTTGGAACTCTGTACATGATAAATAACAAATTGGGGAAGTTATGAGGAGGTTCGACACACTAAAACAACAATATATCTTCAATTATGATGAATCATGGAAAAGACACTAAACAACCTGATTATCAAGTTTGGTATATTTTTTGCATGAAAGAGTACTCCTAGAGTAGCAATAAGTAAACCTAGGGAAAAAAGACAGTGTTTAGGTCATTGTTTCAGAGACGTAGCCTTTTGAGGCCTATTGATGCCAAATAAGGAGGATCCATCCCATGATTGAGCCTTTATATATTGGTTTGGAATGATTCAACATATTTTGAGGATATTTTTTGAAGAAATTAGCCCTTAAAAAGCACCTCATTGGATTGGAAAACAAATAATAGTTATCTATCTAGATGATGAGGTTCTTGTCTCGACCAATATATATACCTAGAATGATGTTAATGAGAGAATGGTCCCTTATGACTCACTAGATGAAGACCTTTTGAGATCCAATTGATTATTCTTTAAGAATCGTAACACTATCGAAACCCATGGTGATAACAAGGGTTTGAATCTTGTGTAACTGTCTTTTTGGGAGGGAAACCTATAAATTCCGAAAGGGTAGGGTTGTCCTACATGACCCCACTAAGTTTCAAAAGGAATGAATCATTTCATCATGGTTCACCTAGTCAAAATTACCAAAATGGTTTTGAGAAGGTCGTATTAGCATTTCAATATTTCACATAGTGCCTATTCTAAACCAAATCGCATATACAACACTAATAAAAATTGAAACATCGAAAAATTTCATAGAGTAATCCAAGGTCATATGGTAGGTTTCTCGCCAATTTCGAAGGCATTGCCTCTTTACTGGATATTCTCAGCAACCTTCATTTCCTATGCGACCTCCTCAATGAGATCTATGGCCTATTTTATGACCTGTCTGTCCTCATTGATGAGTGCTATGACCTCTTCACTGACCTCTCTGGCCTCCTCAATGAGCACTACCGTCTGTACTTCAATGACCTCTTCAAACTCCTCTTGGGCCTCCAAACTTGGTTCATGGATGAGGTAAGTGAAATTTTAGTATTCACTAGCAGGAATTAGGAGGTGAATATTATATATGGTGGAGGTGAATATTATATATGGTGAGATGTTTATATATATATAACACATTCTTTGTTTGGAGATACTATTGAAGATGGGCTCAAAATTTAGTTTGAAAAATCTGCCTTAAAACCTTTTAGGGAATTTCCTATGGTAATTATTTTGGGTTTTTGCTTGTCATAAATATTGTAATATTTGACAATAAGGTTATTCTTCAAGTCTAATTTGCTATATAAAATATATATTCTATAAGCAAGTGAAGGTTATAAAGTTTTTCTATTATTTTAGATAAGAATACTTCCTCATCAATCTACCATTTCAAAAAATCCTTTTTCACATTTATTTAATGATTATTTGGTTGTCAATGCTGGCACGACCTTGGTGTTTCTCATAATTGTTATTGCTTCAAATGTCTCCTCATAATCAATTCTTTATATTGGTTCATAGCGTTTGGCTACCAACTAGACTTTGTTCTTTTCTTTTCTTTTCTTTTTCTTTAAGTTAAAGCTTGTGAATAAAGTCTCAAGTACTTCCTTGCATTTGTATATGGTACCTAGTGAAAACTGATTGATTCTTATAATGGTTCCTATCCTAATAGGGACATTGAGAAAGAAATGTAACACATATATCCAACCTAGGGATTCAAGCTCAATACATCCTGCTATAAATATCAAATCAATCAACCACTTGAGCTAGATCACTGAGCTCAAAGACTTCCCAAAGGGAATTGCTTGAAAGACCCACAAATTTAAAGTCTGAATGGTCACTATGTGATAAGAAAAAACGCCAAACATCTAAATATGGTAAATCATCTTGGTGATGGAAGCTTAATAATTTTTACTTTTTCCCTATCCAATATCACCTAGAATCCTCTCTATCCTGAGATTATTCCTTTGGCTATATAATTTTAACATAAATAATTATTAATCATCTCCTTTATATTATGTGGAACCTTGGACTAACTTTGTACTCAATTTTAGCATGTCTTCTTGATTAATTTTCTCGAGGAAAAAATGTGTATGGGTGGTAAACTAGGAGACTTGTTTATGGTATCATAAACCAAGTGGAATAACATGGGATGAGGCTTGATGAAAGGTATGTAAGCTGTATAATACTTCTTACTACAAATATAAAGTTTATTCTTACCAAATATTTATGTTTCGTATTAACCCCAAATTAAAAAAAATCAAATACAATATTTATTTAATAGCCAAATCAATAAGTAAATTAATTAATCAAAAAAATCAAAAAATTTAAATAATAAAAAAGAGGTGGAGGTGACCATTTGGATATGGAAGCAAGGATTAAAATCTATGGACCACTTGAGAAATGGAAAATAAGGATGGAGGAGATTTTGTTGAAACTTCAAACCTTTGAACCTGTAAAGTAAAGAGGAAACAATCATCATAAAGATGAGTGAAGAAAGTAGCAGAGGATGAATAAAGAAAGTAGGTGATAACTAGGGGAATATATGTAATACATTTTTTTGTTTTAATTTATGTGTTTTAATATTTATTATTAAGATGAAAAAGGAAATGGTGATGATGACAATAATGAGGTTGTGTTAAAAAACTCATGGGATTCTTGTTGTATAGGCCATTTCTATTAGGCACCAAAGAAATCCAAGACAAAGCGAACAACAAGAGAGACGCCACACAATGAAATAACAAGGATAGAAATGAATGAGAAACCATCCACCTTTTAAATAAAGTTGTGCAATGCCCCAAGAACCTACCATAGGTTAACCCATGACCTTAAAAATACAATAGTTCCTTGCAACCTATGGCCTTGTGAAGTAAATTAAAGGTGAGAACCTTCCAACTCAAACCTTTTTCCATCCATCCTTGCAATATTCTGGGAAGCAATACTTATTCACTGTGGAAAGTGGGTGGATAGAATTGGGGTCACACTACAATGAGAAACCATCCTCCTTTTAAGTGATGCAGTACAATGCCCCAAGAACATACCATAGGCTACATAGTGACTTCCACAAGGTAATGTATCCCTGTCACCTATGGAGTCTCCAAGGAAAAGGTGATCCTTTCCTCCTATGAGCTTGTGATCTAGAGGTAATTGTTTCCCTATCCCGAGTGCCTCAACTGTAGAGCTCTAATGGGATAAGGTGTTGAATGATGAATACAAACCTTTACTAATGCCACAATGTCTTGTGCACACTTAACTCCAATGTTTTGTTGTGATGCATTTTTGAACCCATGTGACATACCTAACCAACATACATAAATGGCATACTTAACTTGCACACATAAATGATCCATAGTATCCACATGCGTAAATGATGCATTGATAGGTATCAATGACTTAACCATGAATATGGAAATTTTTATGCTAAAAATGGATGGTTTTATGCCCTAACATTTGCATTGGCCCTAAAAATGATATCTTTGTCACGTAAATGGGATATGTTGGGAATTTCAATTTTGGTACATAATAATGTTCTTATAGATTAGTCCAAGGTAAAAATATCGGAGGTTTAGTCCATAACATTTTCCTATAGTTATTATGGTCTATATGTATTTCATCAAGCTATGATCTATGGGATGTTTGTATTGCATGTAGGATATTATACCCATTTGAATATTGTTAAGTACACTATGGATTGTTTTCATATTATTTTCCAAGGTTTATGGCCAAAACTTAGATTATGAGGTGATACCAATGACCTAATGGACTCATGGGATGCACATGATTCTTGAGATCAATTCCTTGTTATAGGGCCAAAAATTGGGATCTTAAAACATAAATTTTTTCTGGGGGACTTATGGGTCATACGTGGTGCCAAATTCCTCCACAAGAGCCCTAAATAAGCAACATTTAGTATACAAGTAAGATTTATTTTTTTGAAGTTAATTGGGACGTTAATTGGGATGCTAATTCAGATGATAATTGTGATGCTAATTGGAACACTAATTGGGACGTTAATTGGGATGCTAATTATCATCCAAAATAGCACCAACTTTTAAAAGGGACACTAATTAGGATGCTATTTGGGACACTATTTGGGACTCTAATTGGGATGCTAATTGGGATGCTAATTAGGCCGCTAATTAGGACACTAACTGGGATGCTAATTGCGACACTAATTGAGATGCTAATTAGTGTCCCAAATAGCACCAACTTTTAAAAAGGGATGAAACTAATTCCATTAAAAGTGCCATCCCATGGAAAAGCATCCACTTTGTCCAAAAAATGATGAAAAATACACTAAAAGTGATTGTGGACGCTAAAAAGGAAGCTAAAAGAGACACTAATCACAAGATTTTGTTGTAGTGTAGTAAAATTTAGATGTTGGAGGCTACTTTGTATTTATTTGCGAAACCACGTTTGTTAAATATTAATCATTGAACTGGTGCATGCATACCTCTCCTTTCATAAGTATGAATTATTTTTAGATTTAAAATAAAAAGATGTGTGTTGATGGGTGTGTTTTACTACAAATTATTTTCATTATGGTTACTCCATTATATCTCAGGTGCTCATGTGTGAGATAGGTTTTCTTTAAGATATAGTGATGGGATGATGCACGCCCTCTCAATTATTAAATACATGAAATTTTCTATAAAAAAAAGAGGGCCCTCTTTACTCTATGGATGTATCTTCCTTATTTTATCGCTTCCTCAAATATGCATAGATGACTAGGCGTTTTCCCCATACTAAGTAAGAATAAATTTCTTGAGTTTTAAATGAAATCACTACTGGAATTTTTCCTAAGTGGCTAGGCGTTTTTCCCATACCAAGAAAAAACATCTTACCTAAAATCCTTAATGGAAAACGATGTTTGATTTGTATATTTGCTTGACTGATAAAATTTTGACTGGAAAATGTCTTTGTTCTCTTGCACATGGTTGGTCCTCTATAGGAGAAACGAACCACCCAAAACTATTAACTACATTTTTTGAAATTTATATGGGTTCCATATAAGTATGGGAATCTTTGTTTCCTAGATAACTTCTACATTTTAATATAAGTCTGGGCGTCTCGAATTAAGAGATCAGCCCAGATTCAAATCATGATTGTGTATTTTTAATAAAATAATGGGCGTCTCTAATGGAGACAATGACCTGTTGAAGGCCTCGAGTGTGTATGTGGCTAAAAAGGGTCCAAGGATAGAAACAAAGGATGAAAACCCAGCCAAAGGATTTAGGAAATCCTACGCAAGTATTACCCTATCCTCGAGCTATTTGGTGTGGTTAACACCCATGCATATTTGGCCTCCACTGTCACTCTTTGAGTCAATGAGTTTAGGATTTGGAAGGATTCGTCTTCCTGTAAAGGAAAATTGGATTGATGAAGGAAGTAAAAGCAAAATATAATGTAACTATAAAAGGAAATCTAATCTGGATATACACTACTCTAAGAGAGGTATTTGGTTTGTTGACAAACCAAATACATAAATATTTTTGCAGAATAAACTCTTTAAAACTTTATCAATACATAAATCACTAATAGAGAGAAATGAAGGCTGTGAATAAATGCACTCATTAATTGCAAAGGACTAACAGTAATATTTATCCATCAGAAACTGGAAAAAGCATGATTTGTTAAGGAAACTTAATCAAATAAATGACAAGAGATATGTAAGAATATTATTGTTGTACTAAATAAAGTTTGAAAAAAATTACAAAACCTCAAGTAAAAAGAGGTATCTCCAGTCTCTTGTCCATATTTTTCCCTTCCAAAAGTCCCTATTACATCTAAAATCTGCCCTTTAAATAATTATCACAAGGAGTAGATTCCCATCAAATTCGGATCGAAAAATCTAAATAAAAATAATATCCAAGGAAATCCTGCCATATGTTCCAAATCCATAACAATTCCTCAATGTTGGGATAGTTAGCTGATTCGAGACCAAGTTCAGCATCACATTTATACTTTCCCATTTCATTTTTAGCTAACTTATGCCAGATGCGGATGTAAATATGGATCTTTCCCTCAATATCCAAAGGTTGTCCGATTAACTAATCCATGCCTTCAATGGTGATATGCTCGAGTACTTGGATTTTCTCATTTGCTTCATCTCGCTGGCATTCAACCTGATCGATTATCAGTCTTGGCGGACAGGCGTTCTCAATAAGATCCATTGTGGGAAAACGCAATGTCTCCATGATACCATCAACAACATACCACCTTCTTCCACACATAGCCTGTGCTTTCTTGATAGTATTTTCAACCATCTCATTAAGGTCAAGCAAGGCACTTAGTACGATTCCGACCTTTTTCAACTGAAAAAATATCAAGGATAATAATGTTTTATGGCTTGTCCTTCATGTACCTTTTCCAATCTACAATAACATCATAATCTTTGGATGCTTTCTCTCTCTTTTCTACTTGATCCTCAAGGACAATAGACATCTTACCAAAAGCAATATAAGTTTCATAAATACCATCTATAGTTTGGAAAACCTCACTTATTAAATCATAATGTTCTTGATTTCTTCTGATAGCTAATTCTTTAAATTCCTCTTGTGAAAACCTAGAGAACGAAGAGGAATCTACACTTGCAGCTGCATCTTCACATTGCTTTTCAAGTGAGGCTATTCTCTGTGTAAAGGTATAATTTGCAGTCTTCTCATTTTGTAGCTTAACCTGAAGAGAAGCACTTTTGACCTATAGCTCATTATACTTGTCCTCATATGTCTTCATAAGATCAACAACATGAGCTTCATGTTCCCTTCTAGTATTTTCAATCTCTTCCTTCAGCTTGCTTATCTCTTCTTTTCTCATGTCAAACTCCCTATTCAAGGTGTTAACAACATGGAGGTTGGAACCTGTGAATGCACCCAAAGCAGCAACCGTGTCTACTGCATCTACCTGTGGGTCGTCAGACTACTGACTCTAGACTATTTGATCAGTGATAGATACGTCCATACCACTTTGATCTCTAGTCCTCTTTTTTCCCTTTTTAATTACTGCTTTATTAGACTTGTTGTAATAATAAACCCCAAGAGAGATAACAATGTCTTCATCAAACTTAGCTCTTGGCTCAGTGTATGCAGAAGTCCCAATCACTATGGATACCAAAGAGGATGTCTGAGTGATGATAGGAGAGGGCATGGGCATAGTAATGTGAGTGGTGGAAGGATAAGTGTTTTGAACAACAACTACCTTATAGGTTGGAGAAAAGAGGGGGTTTGAAGTTTCAGAGGACGGGATGTGGGTGTTGACAACTCTAAGTGGTGAGGAATACATCAAGATATTTTCAGGAATAGATTATGATGACAGAGTAACTAAGGGTAAGTGTAGAGGAATCTTAAAAAATGGTACTTCTGTAGTGGCAAATTGCAGCATGGGGGTTTGCACAGAAGCAGATGTGATAGATACATATGCAGAGGTCAAAGCCTCATATAACTAAGATAATCCAGGTGACAGGGCTGCAAATTTTGGTCCACCTCTACAATTACAGGTGCAGAGGCTATTACTTCTTCTTCTAAGTTAGAATCAACCATATTTATAGTAGGTGTTGGACAGGAAGAAACATGCACCTTCAGTATTTTAAATGGATTTTGCTTAGACATTTCTTGATCATGATTTGGTTGAGTGACTAAAGTAGTCACCTAGATATCAGTAACAGTATGAGCAACTGTAGCTCCCTGATTTTCCAGTATAGAGGTCAATATTACTAGCTTCTGTTTTGACTATTTTGAGGTATGCATCAAGGCTTTCAACTGCTGATGGAACTTGTGTTGCCTAGGTTTCCTTTTCTTCTCTATCCTTTCTGATTTTCTCCAAGAGGTCCATTTTCATTTCTCTCTAACTCTTAATATTGTCTTTAACTTCCTTTTTATGTTGCAAGATGTGAATTTACTCATCTTTTCTTTTGGTTTTAGAGAAGACTTCAAAAAATGTATTGACACCCTGGTAAATGGAATCATTAGGAAGTTCCTCATGAGCATAATAAATTTTGATTGGTATTTCTTAAAGTGGGCATCGAGGAATCCATTAGGATCATGTATTCTCTTGATAGCAAAGCTGAGCTTCAAGGAAACTATCTATTCAGCCAGTACTGCAGCCCAGGTTGAAGTTGGGATAACAAATGATCCAAGGTTCAAAGGGAATTTGGGCCAACCTTTTCGTTTAGGGACAACAATTTTCTATAAAACCCATCAGAGACAATCTAGAAATCCACTTCTTCTGAGACCAACCTATCAGGGACAATCCTGGGTAGCATGTGAATAGTGTTTCCACCCCAAATCTGGATGTATGAAAAAGACACATCGATGTACCAATCGCCCATTGTAGCAATGAAATTTCAAGCTTCCGCTAAAAATGCGGGAGCTTCCTTTTTGAAGATTGAAAAATAGATGCCGACGAGGAAATGTTCACATATGTCATAGAACCTGGCTGCATAGTTAGTATCCCACAATTTTGAATAATAAATGGGAATTGGGGGACTCGGTAAACTCCAGTTCCATCCCAAATTGGGATATTGGAACTCAGTGCAAAATACATCCAAAATGAAGGTTGAAAAGAATAAATCGGGCTTCTTTCTAGAAGTGTCCTTCTGGTAGTCTTGGATAGAGGTTTTGAGTTCTAGTGAAAAGATCAATGCCCATGAGGAAGAATCATCGATTTCTAAAACATGATGAGCTATTGGAGCCCATTGAACCTTGAACACAAAACAATTAGGAAGGCCATACAGTCTGCATAACATGGATTCCAATAAGGAATAGGGTTCTTTGAACCAAGTGACAAGGTAAAGTTCATCGGTTCTCTGCAAGAATTTACTAGGTTTGTGCATCCAATATTTTAATATTTCATCAAAATTGAACCTAGTCTTGGAGGCTTGAGAAAATTCTACATTGAGGGGTTTTCTAGCAGGTTTAAGGCCATAAGCCCTGGTAATTACCTCGGGATGGAAATTGGCTAGCTGTGACCCTCCACTATCTTTGAAGGAACGGTCTTTGGGGCTCATGTGTTCCACCATCCATTTGACCCTATTATTATAGGGGAGGATAGAAGGTCTAGCCGCAATGGAGTGAAGTCCAGAATACCTGATTCTTTGGTAGGCCAACTAATTTTTTTGGATATCAAAAAAGTTGTCATTTTCAAAAATTGTGTAAACCCTAGGCCATTCAATCTGGTAAGTATTAGTGATTCTTCCACTGGTGTCTGAGAAAATACCAAAGTTCAGGTCCTTGGTTAACATATCCTTTTGAAGGCTTTTGCAGAGAGTAATTCTAGCCATTCTTGGAAATTGGAAAAAACTCTATTTAAAGACAACATGAAGCGAGAACTCAAAGCTAATTCAAGTTAAACTGCAGTAATCAATTTGAATGAAGAAATGGCTAAGACACTAACTTGTAATCAAACTGGACTGTGACGATTTTTCCTGGTAAAAATGCAGAGAAAATTCACACAGCACAGTAATTTGCAACAGTAAAATGGTAAATAAATCATAAAAAACCAACACACACACACACACACACACACACACTCACACACACACACACACACACACACACACACACACACATATATCTTTATCGGGTCAAATTAGGAGCGTAGGATTAAAATAAATGGGCAGTCGAGATTGAACCTTGCGGGATTCAGGATCATGACATGAAATTTAAATTTTATTAACCATCCCGCAATCTAAATTCTACAAATTGTGGGTTACAGGATCACACAACAAAATAAATCAATCAAATTACTCCCTCAATCCACATCCCTCAATTTGTGGGTTGTGAGATGACACACTATACTTACAAAAATGTTCCTGCATCCCGCATTCCACAAATTGTGAGATGCAGGTTGTAGGATGAAAAAATCACAAATAATAAAATTCAAATTCCCGTAATCTGCATTCCGTAATTGTAGGATGTGGGTTGCGGGATGAAGCAAATTCTTACAAAATTTAGTCTTCCACAACTTTCCAAAAGCACACAAATCATGCATAGATTCCCAAAATTCGACAAACTTAAATCACAGAAACCATGATAAATGTTATGGGGACCCCAAAATGACTTATGGAATTCAAAACATTTACCTTTGTATGTGAAATTGGGGATCCCATGTTTTGGATAACATGGGATCTGTTGTACCTACAACAAATGGCGACTAGATAGGAAGAACCAGTTATCTCTGTAAAACAATAACTCTTTTGCATATAAAACATGTCAGTAACAAAAATCATAACCTAAAGCTTATAGAAAATGCTTACATGAGGATGCAACCAACAAGGAGGATTATCAAAAATTATTTGTACACTCCCATCCATGATCAATTTAAAGATGATGCAAATTCAATTCAGGGGCATGAAGGATAGCCAGGATTTCTTACCATCAAGCAGGCATAGGCACGTAGTTTATGTTGAACCTAAAATAAAACCTAGGCATATTCTAGATTTCGAACATAAGTCACCAAGATATTTTTTTTTATTTCTTAGAGAATTGAAAGACTTTATCAACATAAGACCACTGCTCCAATATGGTGATTAGTTCCATTCACAAACTTGATCTGGAAACTAAACAAGCCAGCTCGGTAAGGAGACTTCTTGTATTCTAGCTATGACACTGAAAGCAACTGTCATGGCCTGGGAACCATCTAATGATAATTTCAGTCCAAATTCAAATCCATGATGATGGCAGGGCTGGCTTGTGATAAGACCCCATGTTCTTATGTACAATAATTGTCTTACAGAAACAACAAGGATTTATTTGCCTATGGATTGCAAGACACTACCATGGCTTGGTATCCATATAACAGCAGTGTTACTCATTTATGCTTTGCAGATCATGAATGGAACGAACTGTAATAGGATCTCCCATCTTTTAGGAATACTAAAATCCATCCCCCCGGTTTCATGCCGAAGATATCATTCCACCAAGCATCTATGAACCTAATGGGACAACTCGTGATGAGAACCCCCATCCTGCAATCTATAACACAAATATTTTTTTGTATGACTATGATAGAATCCATAATAGATAAGGCCGGCCAGGTTATAAAGGTATGTTGTAGCGCATTAATGATACTTGAGACAAGAGGAACCAGTTACCTTGATGACCTTCACCGTAGAATAAAGCATATGTAAGGATATTAATCAAGATAGAAATGTGTTAACATGGAATCCTACACTTATTGGAATCCATCAACATATAAAAAAAATCCTGACACAAGCTAGGAAAAGAATGAAACTAACAATGTATTGAAGTTTAGAGTGCTGAAATCTTGAGAGAGACTGATTTTCCACCATTACCAAATGTGTTGGACACAAAAATTGTTAATATCAAGCAAACATTCAAAAAAAAGAATAAAAACAAAATAACACACCACACCTATGTACATGACTCATGAATATTTTCAGACAATACTTTTTAAGCAAGGAAACATTCACTAGATAGGTTTCGATGACTCCCTCCAGTGTCTATAACCAAACAGTGCTAGGACCAATCTTTTTTGTAATAAGGATGGGTCCCAGCCAAAGGCGTTGGAACTTGGTGTACTCCTTATTGTCTTTGTGCTACTTATCCCACCTTAATACTAAATCCACTACTGAAAAATTTCTATCAGAGGAATATTTCTCATCAAACCACTTTTTTACCAATTGTTGATGTTGATAGAATATGTTCTTGGCTCTTTCCCTATCTTCCTCTAACTTAAGAAGATTATCAATCCTCTGTTGCACTGGGGATGAATCATCCTCTTGGATGGATTGGGATAACTATAATGAGGGGATTGTGAGATTAGATGGCAGGATGATTTCCTTTCCATAGACCAGATAGTAAGGGGAGTTACCAATGGCTACCTTTGGAGTGATTCGGTCCACCCAAAGAGAATTGTAGAGATGGGTATGCCAATCTTTGTGATGGGAGGCCACTGTCATTTTCAAGATGTTTATCAAGTTTTTGTTGGAGTATTTTTCAATTCCATTTCCCTAAGGGTAGTAGTTGGCAGAAAATTTAATCTTGATCCCTTTTTCAAGGGCATAAGTAGTGAGTTCAATGGATGTGAAGTGTGATGCATTATCAAAAACGAGATACTTAGGAGTGTTGAACCTAGTGACTATTTGATTTTCAAGAAAGGAAATCACTTGGTTCGTATTACATATTCTAAGAGGGACTCCTTCAACCCACCTGGTGAAGTAATCAATGGTTGTCAAAATGTACTTGTGCTGTAGAGAAGATACAGGGTTGATAGGTCTGACAAAATCCAATCCCCATTGCTGAAATGGGAACTGGATTGCTACTAGCTACAAAGGGAAGGAAGGTTTTTTTAATTTGCCAACAGACTTCTGGAAAGGCTCACATTTTCTTACATAGGCATGAGAATTCCTGAATAAGGTAGGCCAATAATATCCCGCCCAAATTATTTTGTGAGTCTTCATCTCTCCTGAGAAATGCCCACCAACAGGTCCTGCATGAAATTGGAAAAGGATATCATCAGTTTGGTCCTTTTATAAACACCTAAGAAAAACTCCATCATAGTTTTTTCTAAATAGAACATTATCAATAACCTGATAAGGAGTTAATTTTATCCTTAATGCTATACATTCTTTAGAGTCAAGGATTTTAGGGGAAAACCCATGATTTAGAAAAAACTTGATGTGATCATACCATTCAGATGTTGTCATTTCAATTGCATTAACAGAACCTGTAGGCACAAATTCCTCCTTCTCCCAATTGGCCTACTGATCTTCAGGGTCATTTGATTGGGAGAAGAGTAGACACGAACCTTGTCCTTTAACTACCTTTATTGGCTTGATCTCCAAATCGTATTCCTACAGTGCCATCATCTAGTGAGCCCTTTTTTCACCTAATTCCTTCTATATGAGGACATTCCGAATAGCTGTGTATGGGACAATCACCCTGGTCTTTGACTTTAACAAGTATGGATTATAATGTTTCACTGATTTATAAACCATGTAGGCATGTTTGTCAACTTGGGAATAATTGATTTCAGCTCCTTTAAACATTGATCTCATGAAAGAAATGGGGATCTTAGCATTCTCATGATTCTTCTGTGTTAGGACAACTGTGTGAGAGAAATTAGTAGCAAAGGTATAAAGTATAAAATCTTTGCTGAAATCTCGAGCCACCAGAGCGAGTGCTTTTGCTATGGATATTTTGATTCAACAAAGGAACTCCTATGTTATTTGGACCATTTAAATTATACATATTTTTTAACTAAATGTTGCTAGGGTTTAACAACTTGGGAAAAATTTGGTACAAATATGTGGAATTGATCTTACCCAAGAAAGACTGTATTGCTTTTCGAGAACCAGGGAGGCCAATATTTGATATTGCTTTAGCACATTCTAGATCGATGATCATTCCTTCCTTGGAGACAATGAAGCCTATCAAACTTACCTTCCGTAATTTTGAAGATAGACTTCTTGGGATTGAGGAAAATCCATATTTCCAGCATCTTTCGAACACCTATTTCAAAGAAAACAAATGGTCATGTAGTTTTTTAGAATAAATTGTTATGTCATCTAAATATAAAATGACATAATTATGAATTAAGCCCATGAAATCTATATCCATATCTCTCTAGAACGTAGCTCCTGCATTTATTAGTCCAAACAGCATTCGTCTGTAGGAAAATATTTTCCAAGGGATTCGGAAGGCTATTTTAAGTTGGTCACTAGGGGAAACTAGGACTTGGTTGTACCTTGAGAAACCATCAAGGAGTGAGGACATTTCAGTTCTAGCTACCATCTGTAAAATATTCTCCATGGGAGGAACCGGATAATTATCCTTCTCAGAAGGTCTATTCAATTTTCTAAAGTCAACACAAAGCCTAATTTCCCCATTCTTCTTTCGAACGGGTACTAAGTTGGAAATCCACTACATGTTTCCAATAGGGAATATGATTCTTGTTGCTAGTAGCTTATCGATTTCTTTCTTGATAGAAGGTTCCAAGCTGGGATGCATCCTCCTCAGCTTCTGTTGATACGGCTTCACTTCAGGTTTCATCGGGATATTGTGGTGCATGATGCTGGTATCGAAAGTTCTGAGTTCATCATATGTTCAAGAAAAGGCATCTTTTAATTCCTTGCATAACTTGATAAATATTCTCCTTTATTCATCCAAACAATGAATTCCAAGGTCGATAAAGCGAGGATTTTGTTCAGTTCCCAGATTGATAGCTATATAATTGAGGGTTGAGCTTTGGGTCTTGCAGTTGGTGGTTTGCCTGAACTTGTCTTGTAGATCATAAAAAATTTCTAATCTAATGACAAACTTGGTAATAATATTGGAAGGTTCCAAAAGGGATTTTTCATGATCAACCTCATTAATAGCCATGCCTTGAAAGGTGTCTTGGGCTGAAAGAAAATCTAGTATCTACTGGTCATCGTCAAACACTTTCCAATTTGTGACATTGTCAGGAATGGAAGGCATGTACATCAACTCAATTGAAAACTTTTGTGGAGACAAGCCTTCAGGATGGATTAGCCTAGATGTAGTATTTTCCAATATATCTGCATCGAAATTCTATGATCTAGGGACAGACTTGATATTAAATGCTAGAAAAGAGTTAGTCGAGTATCTGATCAACCTTTGATAATTGATTAAACAAGGAGACAAGCAATGTATTTGGTTTCTTACCTACTTTACTATTATCTCAGAGTCTCCTACACATTCAATCGCCTTTGCACCCATGTCAATGGATTTTTTGAGTCCTTGGACTAGTGCCTCATACTCAGCTATGTTGTTGGTGCATTCGAACTCCAGTCTGCATGTGATCATTGTCTTGGTCATGTTTGGATCAATGATGACACATATTGAACCTTCTCCATCTTTAGACCTGGAACCATCAAAGAATAAAGTCAAAACAAAAGGGTCAATTCTAAAATTAGTATTCACATTATAAACATTATGTACAACAATACTAGAGAATGGTACATAAGTAAGATGAGTAATTTGGGACTGTTTATGTACATTCTCCATTGGTGAAATATCAGCAGGAAGATCTCCAAAGAATGTATCAAATGTAAAATGTTCAATTTCAGCACTAAACTAGGGTACAGATTCATTGGAGCCATCAAGAATGGTCACCATTTGTTTCATAAATGGTTCCCTATTAAACTTAAGTTTGTTGGGTTGTCCATGTAGGGGAAACCACAAGTGAGACCAATTGGTGGCAAAGTCACCTTTCATATTTTCTGACCAATATCTACTTAACCACATACCGTAAGTTTCTGGGATGTTTACGATCTTGATGTCAATGGTCTAATGAATTATGGGATCCACAGACATTCTAAGCAGAACATTTCTTAGCCTTCCTACAACTTTAACCTTAGACCAATCCAACTAGACAGTTTGGATGGGGAAAGGTTCCCAAGTAGCATTCATATTTTTACAAATAGAAAGAGGAATCACATTAGATGATGTGTATGAATCTATCATGCAGTTGTGTACATTCCTATTGAAGATCTCAAAAGTAAGTAAGAAAGGAGGGATCCCCTTACTTCCAAGTCTTATGATTGTTTGGTCTAGGGGAAGAGTCAATATTATTATTTTGACTTTCCTAATCCAAATTGTACTCAGGCTCAGGAATGACAGTGTCTTTCTGCATTTGGAATTTACCTTTCCTGGGAATCGATGTCGCAGGTGGTGATTCCTATGGATATGACCCTTTAGATCAGGAATTATGAGTATTTTGTAGGTTAAATACTGCATCATGTTCTTCCTCCTCTTCTTCGGAGAAGAAACTTACAATGCTAACCTGCCGCTCCTCTTCATATTCTTCTTAGGGGTGTTGTGAATCCTGATTTGATCGATCATCAAAGGATTCAGGGGTGTCTTGTGTTCCTGCAGCCAAGGCTTTCAAAATAGAAAATATTTCTTCTAAAGTGAATCCCTCACTAGGATTGGGAGGTGGTGTATTTTGAGGAGGTTGGTTGGTTTGTCTGAAAGGTGGCCTTGCAAATCCCCTATTATTATCGTGATTTTCCTTACTATTTTTCTTAAGATCCACCATCTCATTAGGAATTTTCTGAAAGAGATTCTTCATGTCATTCATATTGAAAGGATCTTGACTCATGGCAGTGGATTTAGGGAAGTTGTCAACTTTATTGCGGGAAGTAGATGCTTGTTCAGATGATGTGTCATGGTTTTCCTTAAGGCAAAACATGTCTTTTTCTACTTGAATGGCTTCACATAAATCCTCCTATAGGGTTTCCTTACGAGCCCTTTTTACCCACATGGCTATCTAAGTCAGAAGACCCTTAATATAGTAAGCTACCAATAATTCCTCAATAGGGAGCACAGTAGCAGGAATTCTATTTTTCAAATATGAAAACCTTTGGTTATAATCTTTGACCCGTTCTTTCCCTTTGGTATTCATCGAATAAATATCTATGACTAAATCCTCTGGGATCTTATCGTCCCCAAATTTCTGAGTGAAGAGTTATGAAAACACATCCCATGATGGCATGGAACCGGATTCTAAGGAAAACTACCATGTAGAAGCTTTTCCCTCAAAAGTATAAGGGAATAATCTGTAAAATACATCTTCATGTATTACATTTCTAAGCTTGATTTCCTGCATTAAGATTTTGATGTGGTATTCCATAGGGATTTTGTCATCTGGTTTATATTTAGGAAGCCACTTATCAGGATTTTTAGGTAACCTATGCTGATCACCTAAGACAGACACATCATCTCCATCTAGATAGGGCTTGTTAGGTCATTCGTCAACCATGGGAATATATTCTTCTTATGAGGTTGAAGGTTCTAAGTCTGATGATTCATCTGAGGAATATGAAGAAGAAGGAGGTAAAGGTGGTGGTCCACTTGCTACAATGTTGTGTCAAGGAGTATTCGATTATCAAAAAAAAGAGAATATATAGTCCAGGGGTCGATGGTTGACTAGAAGAATTGTTATGTTCTTCCACATTTTGGTCACCTGAATATCGGTTATCTTGACTGTTAGAGTGGGTATTTTTTTTTTGGAGATGCCCCTCAGCAAACTGCTATCGAATTTGGGTAATGCTATCGAAATTTCCTCTCAGTAATTGTTCTTCTGTAAAGGGCCCTAAGGTAGGTGATACGATAATGTACCTACTTCCAGGATTTCTTTGTTCATTTACAGGGGTAATAGGGATGGAATCTAAACTTTTTACTGTTAGTTCCCCTGACGTAGATGCCTGAGTGCAACTATGGGTGGAAAATTTGGTCTCTTGCTGGAGGAGGTTTCTCGGTATTTTGTTTAGGAATTTTTTTCTTTAGGCCCTCCTTCTAGTGCCATTTGTTGAAGGCCTCAGGTGTGTATGTGGCTGAAAAGGTTCCAAGGCTGATAATAGAGGATGAAAACCTAGCCAAAGGCTTCAGAAAATTCTACACAAGTATCACCCTATCCTCGAGCTTTTTGGTGTGGTTAACACCCACGAATATTTGGCCTTCGCTGGAACTCTTTGAGTCAATGAGTTTAGGTGTTGGAAGGATCCGTATTCCTATAAAGGAAAACTGTATTGATGAAGGAAGTAAAAGGAAAATGTAATCTAACTATAAAAGGAAATCAATCTGGATCTACATTGCTCTAAGAGAGGTATTTGATTTGTTGACAAATCAACTTGAGATGTAAGATAGATAAGCATTTAATCAGATTAACAGAAATATAAGCAAGATCATTTACTTATCATTTAACTCACAATCATTTAATGAAAATTAACTGACAGCAACTTAAAATAAACACATTTAAGGTCAACCTGCACTTAAGTATGTCAATTAAAAAATTAACATATATGTTATCTAATTTACTCTGTAATCATTTATGGAAATAGATAAAGATTTTTGCAGAATAAACTCTTTAAAAATTTATCAGTACATAAATCACTAACAGATAGAAATCAAGGATGTGAATAAATGCAGTCATTAATTGCAAAGGACTAAGAGTAATATTGATCCATCTGAAACATGAAAAATCATGATTTGTTAATGAAAATTAATCAAATAAATGACAAGAGATATGAAAGAATATTATTGTTGTATTAAATAAAGTTTTCAAAAAATTTCAAAACCTCAATTAAACAGAGGTATCTCCAGTCTCTTGTCCAGATTTTTCCCTTCCAAAAGTCCCTATTACATATGAAACACACCCTTTAAATAATTATTACGAGTAGATTCCAAT
Source organism: Pseudotsuga menziesii (assembly GCA_001517045.1). Taxonomy (NCBI): domain Eukaryota; kingdom Viridiplantae; phylum Streptophyta; class Pinopsida; order Pinales; family Pinaceae; genus Pseudotsuga; species Pseudotsuga menziesii. The sequence goes on from LPNX011212084.1 coordinate 787,755, forward strand.
AAAATTGGGATAAAAAAATATAAATAAAACTAATATCCTAGGAAATCCTGCCATCTGTTCCAAATCCCTAACAATTCCTCAATGTTGGGATAGTTAGCTAATTCGAGACCAAGTTGAGAATCACATTTATAATTTCCCATTTCATTTTTAGCTAACTTATTCCATATGATGATGTAAATATGGTTCTTTCCCTCAATAGCCAAAGGTTGGTTGATTAACTGATCCACGTCTTCAATGGTGATATGATCGAGTCCCTGGATTTTCTCCTTTGCTTCATCTTGCAGCGTTCAACCTAATCGATCATCAGTCTTGGTGGAGAGGCATTCTCAATAAGATCCACTGTGGGAAAATGAAATTTCTACATGATACCATCAACAAAATACCACCTTCTTTTACACACATCATGTGCTTTCTTGATAGTATTTTCAACCATCTCATTAAGGTCAAGATAGGCACTTAGTACAGTTATGACCTTTTTTAGCTGAAAATTGTTGAGGATAACAATGTTTTCTGGCTTGTACTTCATGTACCTCTACCAATCTACAATAGCATCATAAGCGTTGGATGCTTTCTCTCTCTTTTATACCTAATCCTCAAGGACAATAGACATATTACCAAAAGCAATATAAGTTTTATAAATATCATCCATAGTTTAAAACAACTCACTTATTAACTTATAATGCTCTTGATTTGTTCTGATAGCCAATTCTTTAAATTGCTCTTGTGAAAACCTGGAGAATGAAGAGGAAGCTACACTTGCAGTTGCATCTTCGCATTGCTTTTCAAGTGAGGCTATTGTTGCCGCCTTTCACACACCTAGGTTACGTGGAAAAAATATTCAAGCCACTCAGTGTGTCCTTGGGGGAAAGTCTCGTGTCAAGGCTGTCACCTTGTTCTTTACTCCTCCGTTTAGACTCAACTCCTAACGAAGCCAAGCGGGGTAGACCCTATTAAGTTACTAAGGCAAAATTATTTAGTATGATGATGGTATTAAAGAGTAAGTTTTTTAGGAGTTTCGATTTAACAATTGTAAACAACAAATAACATGATGAGATAATCACAAGTAAGCACAGAAATGACACCCAATCACATATAGATTGAAAGAAATAAACAGTTTACCAATGCCTTGAAAATGGAGTCAAAAACAATTAAGAGTGCTTGCAAGTGCTGGAATGAATGTTGTGCAATTGTATCTTGGTTAATTTTAAATTAATGTAATAATATGAGTAATTTAACTTAGGCAAGGGGGTTCCAGATATACCCAAGGGGTACTTGAAGTATGTCCAAAAGTAAACCGTCACGGCTAGCTGGAAGGAAAATGCGGGTTGAATGGAGTCTCTGAGGCTGTTTTTCATAATTCACCTGAAGGTGTAACAGAGATCGGTGCCCCGAGGTCACTTTTCAGGAGTTCCCGCTTCCTTTAGGTATTTTTCCACCGTAATGGTTTGATCGAGGTGTTGGATTTTCGCCTAATGGTTAGTCAATTTGGGGAGAGTGAATCCTAATTATTCTAGTAAATCAAGTCGTTTTGATGAAGCTTGACTAATCGAATGAACCGCAGCCAAGTACAGATCATACACACCGGATTCTTTGTTATTTTTAGTAAATTTTAAAAGAGGTGTTCTTGTTAAAAAGAAAACCCTCCAGGAACCTCTTTCGGTCCAAGTGGACCTCAATCGGGGAATCAAGGAGGGGATGATTTTATTATGATTACTAAAACAAATGATGATAGCAAATGAAGCATAAATAGATAATAAAACCACAATTTTCTAATTAGACTACCATGACCCTTTCTTCACCTTTTGGGTCAAGAGGAGGCTCATGGGATAAGTATTAAAATTTTACTTTGAAGCCACCAGATATGGAATATGGAAATGATTATAATTAAAATTATACTACCCTGAAGATTAGACCTACACTAGATTGAAAAAAGATGAACAAAAAGTAAAAAATGACACAGATGCAAATCCCCTCAGGGGGGATGGTGAATAGGCTCAAAAGAGCCGATTTGAAAATATTTTCTCTTTATTAGAAGAAATTACAATATCAGTAAACTGAAACTAATCCAATTGGTCCTTATATGGAACGAGACCAAAGGTTTACAAATTGCAAAAATTTGAAATTTTTGGAAGATGGAGACCCCCTCAGGGGTTTCGAATGGTCCAAAAATGCTTTTCGGATAGTGCCTCCTCCTCTTTTCTGCTACACCTGATAAAAACCAGCAAGCTTATCCCAAAAATTATTTTTGGATGAACAAAAGTTTTACCCGAAAATTCTAAGTTAAAACTAGTTTTTAAAGAAACGGAAAAAGAACCAAGGAAAGCAAGATTTCCTTGGGATCTTGGCCTGCTTTGGGGGAATCCAATATGAAGCACTTAAATTTCTGAATATAAATTTTTATATTCTAAGAAAACAACCATGCATTCAACAAGCTTTATATCTACTTTCACAGCCTTGAAAAATGACAATTTTCCCTAAAACTAGATCTAGAATGCTTGTAAAAATTTCTTTATGAATGAGATCTAGTTTTATGAGCTTTAAGGAAGAAATATCTATGTAAGATGAACTCTAAAATTGATAGATATAAACAAATTTAAATCTTAAAAACAAGCAAACAGACTGATTTTGAATAAATTTGAAGGAGGAAGAGGAAATGAAGAGCACTTGTTGCCGAGGAATAGATCTTCAAAGAAGACTAGTTAGTGGAATTCCGAGGGACAATGCCTTCACAAAACAGTCAGATTCCCAATGGAGTCAATATAGATCCACAGTTTATCCAACCCCTATTACCTGAAAACTAACAAACAATCCCGCACAAAACCTTATGAGATCTGGATAGAAATATATGAAGAAAGAGAGGGATTACATGCAAATAAACTTATTTAAACATGTATGATCTGAATCTTTAAGCATATATACTATGAGATATTGAAAAGTGAGTAATATTACTTGCCCAGCTATACTCCTATCAATTCAGTTGAATCATTAAGCCAAACAATATTCAGATGCATAAATTGAGAGAAAGCCAATGGTAAAAAGCTGCAAGACAATGTTAAATCCACACATATAAAAGCATTACACAGATTTGGCCTCCAAAGCTTCACTTTATTCCAATAGAAAAAGATATTACATAGTATTAAAACAATAATAAATCCTCAATCCAACTCTAACTAACTCGGAAAGGAGGCAGCCATGCTTTGTTTATACACAAAATTGAAACCCCAGCCCAGAGGGGGCGCAAATCCCAAGGAGATAGACCACTGCAGCTGAAGGAGAGTCCATCAATGCCTGATCTGAAGCTGAACTGAGCTTCTACTGAGTATGAATGTCAATCGCAGAGCTGATCTGACTGACACCTCAACCTGTTGACTGAAGCATCCACCAAACCTCATCCAGATGAGCCCACACGTGTGGAGGAGAGAGGGTGTCACATACCCCAATTTTGTAAAATTATGTAATTTGTTTTATTATTTTCTGAAACATTATGTTAAACTTAATCCTAAGTAGGGATTGATGACTTAGTAGAGTCAATAGTTATGGAGTGTAATTAAGAATATTTTATTAATAATAAATAAATTATGGAGACAACAGCATGGGAGAGCTGTTAAAAGAGGTTACTGGTCAAACTGGGTGTTGGAACTAGGTGGAGAGGCAAAGGACAAGTGGCAGCATCCTCAAGCACTTCCTAAGTTGCAGGTGGCAACTTCCCTATATTTGGGGTCATGATTCCCCAAGAAAGTGGAATGTGGGCAGGTGGCTCATTAAATGACAGTTATCCCAATTAAGACCAAGGCAATCTTTAAAAGTACTCAATGAAGAGAGCTGAGGCTGCTCAGTTTTTACTCCAGGAAGAATTCATTCAGCTGAATGTGATTCAGGAGTTTCATTTGAGGAAAAGGGAAGATAGTAAGGAAGTGATTTTGAGTGAATGTTTGCAGGAACTTGATGCTGATCACAGCTAGTTGAGCTGTGGGAACTGTCTCAAATTCTGAGTTGATACAGAGTTGAAAGACTGTATCTGTTTTGCTGCACCTAGTTCCGATCCAGGAAGACCAGAGCAAGCTCAGGGGTCCTGAGAAGTCGCTGTTTGAGCGCTCTCCAGGAGTTTGGTAGGGAGGAACGGCCTCCCATGGCTGTTGTTGTCCACAGCATTTAACAGGTTTTTCATTTATATCTTTATGTCTTTCTGTATATAAGTAGATAAGTATTATGATTGTTTAAATATCTGAAAAGAATTGTTTAGAACTTGAAATGTTAGTGAAAAACTTGTTAGTATTACCGTGTTTTTCCACACCTGATATCATCAGGTAGTACTCTAGCACGGTATCTCAAAGCTTAGAAGAAGTATTCCTCCAAACTGAGTTCCCTAATTTATTTACATTCATCACAATTGTTTTATTGTGTATTTTCTTTTATTTAGCTATCCTTCTACAGTTTTATTTAATCTAAAACTGTAACTCTGTTAGTTTGGACATTTTTATCTGTATATGAAAAAGAATGAT
>LPNX011212118.1:16087-40034 GCA_001517045.1 Pseudotsuga menziesii
TTTCTCATGCACTAGGTGTTAATAACACACAAAATAGGCCCTTTGAGCAACAATTGATTATGAAATTCAATGACAAAGGAGAGGACCTCCACAAATGATGAAAATGTAATCGTTTTCTAAATGTTGCATATCGCACTTGCGATATATCGCATATGCGTTTTGAAAATTTACATATCGCATATGCGATATATCGCATATGCGTTTTGTAATGTTACATATCGCATATGCTATATATCGCATATGCAATATTTAACATTACAAAACGTGAATGCGATATATCGCATATGCGATATGTAAATTTTCAAAACGCATATGCGATATATCGCAAGTGCGATATGCAACATTTAGAAACCGATTACATTTTCATCATTTGTGGAGGTCCTCTCCTTTGTCAATGAATTTCACAAGCAATTGTTGCTCAAAGGGATATGCGATATAGATTTCCATGAAACTTAGCCTTGTGTTTGGGCTCGGGTTATTCTGAATGTAACATCAATAATGCATATGCGTTCTTGATTTACACTTCGGAAGTGCATTTTTGATTTCCTAAGTGGCACCAAAAAGTGGAACCAACTTCGTGCGAGCGCCCAATTATATTTTTGGAACCACCATGTTTGTTGGGCCTAAGTCTAATTCAAAGTAGCCACTTAAAACACCATATGAGTAAAGGAACACAATTCCTCTTAAAATATTTTGAATTCAAATAATGTGAGTGCATTACTAAACATACATACTTTCTATATGCATCCTAATTGTTCCCATATGCACACTTCAATACTAAATATCCCCCAAAGTTGTAATATAATGGCACCCATATTGCCACTCAAAGATAAAATCTCATAATAAGGTTATTTTGGGTGACTTAAGGATTCATACATGACCCTACCCTATTCTCCTTCTAGAAGTATAACTCCCTCCCATTAAGAGCATCACTATGACTAGGTACTTGATGTACAAGTACAAGGAAAATAACATCGGAGAACAGAGACATCCTGAAATTGCTTTAAAATCTAGTCACTTGATGAACTTAAACTCAACAGAGGAGGGTATAAAGACACCATGGCTTGGTTAAACCATTGAGGGATTGAAAAAAATATCACTTTGAAATATATCAATAACATTAAAATTACTATCACATCTACATCTAAAGATAAAATGTGGTGTTAAAAAGAATTAAAAGTTAAAATAAAATTAAGATATTATAAGGATGTCATTAACCATAATATGGAACATAAAAAATGTATCTCTATGTCAACTAATTGGAAAGAGAAAATTAAAATAGCCAAGATAAGAATGAAATATTATGAGATTCATTGTGAAATAGGACACTTGACAATTCCTAAAACACAGCGTCTGGAAAGGACTTTCCATCTTTATAAAGCTACGAGTGTTGAGAATGAAAGTCACTTTCTCTTAAAATTACATGTGTACACCCACATTAGATTACAATTTCATAATATTTTCTATAATACAAACCTCCATTACCTTTTAAAATTTCATAACTATGGCGACCTAGGAACGCTTCTTTCTAAGATTTTTGAGCACCATTTTTTTTACAACAATCCATTTAATCCTCAAGGTCCAACAGACTAGGGTTGGTCTTAGTGGATGTAATGGGGATTTATCCCATACTATGTACAAAAGAAACTACCTTAGATCAACCATATCTAAGGATAGAGTTCATGGTGCAAGGGATTTCTCGACCTTCACATACAACAGGCCATAACAAACTATTTTTTATGATTTTATATTTTTTACTCTAACTAATTTAAAACAAAAGAAAAAACATACCTTGAAATTGGGCCACTGCATCCATTTGAGGAAATGGTCCATAGGCTCCCACGATCCTAGTCTTCGATCTTCTTCACCAATGGTTGTCAAACTGAAATGGATCAAGGAGGGTATGGAGCAAGCTCAACATACATTGTGGGATGATATGGAAAATGTATGGGAATGATTAAGGAATCAAAAGTGTGATTGAAAGTTGGAAAAAAAAGTAAAATTGTTTGTGAGAAAACCTTCACAATGTATTTATAAGATGATCTAGGATTTTCTCAGCCATTCTATTTCATTGTGCATGCTATTTGTCCATGGTTTTTGACCCATTTTCTTTTAAGGGTTTTTCGATCCCTCTTGCCTCCTTTCACACACCTAGGTTACGTGGCAGAAATCTTCAAGCGACTCGGTGTGTCCTTGGGGGCAAGTCGCAATTCAAGGCTGTCACCTTGTTCTTGAATCCTCCATTCAGGTTAACTCCTAATGAAGCTAAGGGGGGTATACCCTATTAAATTAATAAGGCTAATTACTTAGTGTGGTGATGTTATATTAATTAGTTGTTTAGGAGTTTTGAAACTAACTAGTGGAAACAAAAGATAACAAGATGCAACATTTAAACCATATAAGCACAATAATGACACTCAATATATATATAATCGAAAGAATTGATCAAAGTAAATCACCAGTGCCTTAAATGGAGTCAATAGAGAAAATAATGTGCTTGCATGCACTTGACTGAATGTTTTGCAAATGTCTCTTGGTATATTTTAAATTAATGTGGAATGCTAATGAATTAAATTATGCGAAAAGGGGACTCTTGATATACCCGAGGGGTACTTGGAGTATGTCCAAAAGTAAACTTTCATGGCTACCTGCAAGGTGTTTGTGGGCTGGAACAAAGTCTTGGAGACTATTGTTCATAACGCACCCATTGGGGTGTGACAGAGATTAGCACCTTGAGGTCACTTTCTAGTTGTTCCCACTCCTTTGGGTATTTTTCCACTGCTTATAGTTTGTTCGAGGCGTTGGATTTTCACCTGATGGTTTGTCAATTTGGGAGGTGAGGACTAATTAATCTAGTGACTCAAGTGTTTTGGATGCAGTTTGACTAATCGAACAAACCAAATCCAAGTACAGAGCATACACACTGGAGTCTTCATTATTTTTAGTAAATTTTAAAAGAGGTGTTCTTATTAAAAAGAAAACCCTCCAGGAGCCTCTTTCGGTCCAAGTGGACCTCAATTGGGGAATCGAGGGGTTTATTTTATTATGATTATCAAAACAATAAATGAAAAATGGAATGAGAGATGAATCACACCAATTTTCAAATTAGTCCTACCACGCATCTCTTTCCCCTTGCGGGTCAATCAGGAAGTCGTGGGGTAAGTAGTACGATTACTTTTGAATTTAAAATATGGAATAATGAAAAATATTATCAAATTATACCATCATGCATGTCAATACTAAACTAGAACAAAAAAAAGTGAAAAATGCAAAAAAATGAAACGGACGTGGATCCCCCCTGGGGGGATGGGGAGCGGGCTCCAAAGAGCCTACTCAAAATATATTTCATTTTATTATTATTGTTTAAAATATCAGAATCATATTGGTCCTTATATGGGATTAAACCAATATATTACAACTTTCCAAAATTTTTTGATTTTAGTCAAAGGGGAGACCCCTAGGGGGATTTCAACAATCCCAAGGCCATTTTCAAACAGCATATTCTCTTCTTTATATTATTCCTGCTAAATTAAAATGATTATGTTAGAATTAAATATGCCCAAAATCACTTTAAGAGTACCTTTGGGTCAACTTACTTTAACTCGAACAAAACAAAGTTAAAACTAGCTAAACCAGTGAAAAAAGAACCAAAGAATGCAAGATTTCCTTGGGATATTGGCTTGTTGTTTGTGAAGCCAATGAAATATGTACTGATTTCTGTATTTAATATTTTTAAAATAGAAAATAAAATCTAGAGCATGCAACCTACGGATTCTCTTTAAATTGCCATGCAAAATGGATGATTTTCCTAAGCTAGATCTAGAATGCTTAATGATACTTTTCAGAAATGAGATCTAGACTATGAGATTTGAAATAGTATATCTATGTAAAATAAACTCTGAAATTGATATATCTAAACAATTTTAAAGCTGCAAACAAGTAACCGGGCTAATTTTAGAAAAATTTGAAGGAGGAAGAGGAAAAGAAGAGAATTTGTTGCAGGAAGCCTTGAAGATCAACCGTGGAGATTTCTGGTAGAATGTTGAGGGACTATGCCTTTCAATGGTTTTGGAGAGAGTGAAGAAATGAACTAGGTCAGCATCCTCTCCAAGCTAGGAACCTGCAACTGAATCCAAAGACTTTCCAAAATACTTGTGAGATCCGGTTAATACATACATAGAGATTTCAGAATAACATGCATATAAACTTATAAAACATGTTGAATCTATATCTCTAAACATGAATCAAAAAGGAAAGAGATGGCCAATAAAATTATTAACAAACTCCTTTCCTATCAATATTATAATAAACTTATTATCAATCTTAGCAATAAATCCACAAACAATCAGCAAGTTATGAACATAGCTACATGTTACCTCAATAAAACATGGCAATTCTCATCCACACATACAATGACATGACACCATATTTCCTCCAAGGCCTCACTTTATTCCAATAGAAAAAGATATTACATAGTATTACAACAGTAATAACTTCTCAATCAAACTCTTGCTAACTCGGAAATGACGAAGCCCCGCTTTATTTATACACAAAATTGAAACCCCAGCCTAGATGGGGTGCAAATCCCAAGGAGATAGACCATTGTAGTTGAAGGAGAGTCCATCAATGCATGATATGAAGCTGAACTAAGCTTCTACTGAGTTTGAATGTCAATCGGGGGGCTGGTTGAGTTGACACATCGACTTGCTGACTGACACATCAACCACAGAGCTTCCAGAAGATCCCACACATGTGGAGGAGAGAGAGAGGGAACAATTCCCCATAAAGGAGGCCGAATTTCAACTTTGGATCTATCCAGATCACCTCCTTCAGTCAAGGATTTGTTAGATCCAGTCAATATAGTGCCGATGAGACTGATTTCAATCAAATCGGCTGAGAATCTATTGATCTAGGATTTTGGATTTGCTCCATTAATCATCAATTTATTAATTAAAATAATCAATAATTGATTTTTTGGGGCTTTCTGACCTGAGTGATGGAAAATCACTCAAAACTTGGAAATAGTGGGTCTATAGGTTTACTGGGTGCTCTTAGCTTGAAAATGAGCACCTACATGACTCAAACTTATTATTGAGCCCACTTTTACTACAAAACCATTTTTTTCAATTAAACTATTAAAAAATAGCCTAAGTTTTGGAAAAAATAAATTTTAATAAAAACACTAAAAAAAATTAAAAAATTAAACAACCTAGGGGGACCTAGACATGTTCATATGACTCGACCATGATACCTAGCATGTTTATACATTGACACATAGACTCTAATAACCTCAATATACCTAAATTCCAAGCCAACCACCCCAAATTTGGAGGTATTTGTGTGAAAAACTCAGAAATTATCTGTCGTTTATTCAAAAACCAATAATAAGGAAGGGAAAAAACACCCTAGGCTGATCGGCTTGAAAAATAAAGTCTAAGAGATCGAGTCTTTTACAGACGCTATCATGGTAGAAAATTTATTACAACTCCCCCAAGGGGGTATGAACATGTGATATAGTACAACAAGCATTTCCCAGAAGCACTTCTGAAGGTCTTCTGAAGTTTGAACAAAAAATATTTGTTCGGTTCACCAGGCTCACTTGATAAAAAAACATTAAGTACAACTTAGGTGGTAATAGTCCCCTCATTTAATAATTGTTATTTTGTTGGAAAATACCTCAAATTATTATTATTCTTTAAGAAGAAGGTCAAGAATAAAATATTTTTTTAATAAAACATTCCTTATTAATAAAAATTGCTTAAGGAGAATGTAAGTGGAAATAGTTGTTGAAAGAGTGTTCGCTAAACCATAAGAGGGAAATGACAAGTGGATGAGATCACCGAGTGAGAACTAGAGATGCAAGAAGAATCATCCCCAAAAATCAGGTCTACACTCCTAGTTGAGTTGTTGAAGAGAAAGAGGCTCATAAATGACCAAGTCCTAGGAAAAATACTATTTAATACCATGTCCATGAGTAGTAGGAGGCTAGCATTGGATGAGATTAACATCTGTATAATGCAAGAGATGGTGCGTTGAGATATTCTTCTCTTGTGGTTCAAGGAACATGCTCGTGGGTTTTGGAGCAAATAATTTGGCTGCTTTAGGAGTTGGTTGGGAGGAATAGCTTCTCCACTTGTGTTTTCCCAATGTTGGTGCCAGGTTCCTACTTTGTTTCTTATAAATGATTCTACATGCAGTAGGATGTGGTTGTTAACTATTTAATTGCAGTTATGTTTCTTGGAAGTACTGCTTATGCATCTATGGGAATCATTATCCATTTTTTTTATAATCTATATCTGTACAATGTTAAATCATTCTCAATGTATCCCAGATTGGGCATTCATACCTGTATCACTGATTGTTAGTAATGTATTGCTGTAGTAATTACTATTTTCATTTTGAGTTAGATTATGTTAGGTCTGACTGTTACTGGCATGTTATGTTTTCGAATCCCATACCTGAATGATTTATAATCGATGGGTATGTGTGTAATGGATTGAATCCTCTATTTTATTTTAAAATGCATTGTGTTTCCCTATAAATGGGCATTAGTTGTTCGTATTGTCTCTTCTCAACCTAGTCATGCATTTTGGAATGCAGACTAAACCTTTAGTATTGTTATAGTGTATATATGTACTATGCCTATCTCGAGGATGAAAAATATTTTTGTTTTACAAAGAAGAAACCTTAGAATTTTTTATGTCTGAATCCGATTTCCAGGTTCCTTGATAACAGTCTTTTGTGTGATTATCACTAGTTTTTATTCTAGATCTAAACTTGGTAGATATGCTAAATTAACCCCACCTAATAAATGGTGTCATAAGCATTCAACCAAGAGTGGAATTCAAATCCGTTGTGGATATCATTTCATAAATGATTTTGGTCCCATCTCGAGCCTTTAACTACTTTTCTATTTCTCTAGTGAAATGACTGAATAACCATCAGATCTAGAAAAATGATGGAATTCAATGGTCATAGGGCAGATTTCATAAATTTTCACGCCCATAAGGTTTTTCTTTGACCATGCTATTTCACCCAGCAAAATATCTCTCAATCGTTTATCGACTCACATGATCAACCAGTCCTACTGATCTGGATCTTTTTCACCATGTTTACTTTGCAAATTTTCTCTTCATCTATGGTTGTAACTAATTGGATATTGTAATATGTTTTTCATGAATGTGTCGATTTATGTAAATATTTCTTTACTTATGCTTTTAGAAATTTGGATTGTCCATTGATCTACTAATATTTTTTTATGGTTTAAAACTATATCTTCTCGATGATTACGAATGCTATCTATGTTCATAGGGAAAAACCATAATGCACGGTGTGAATCCATAATTAACCTAGCGTGTTCTAGTTTTAAAAATTATGAATAATGAAGATGAAATCAAGAAGGGTTAAACATCAAATTTAATCTTCGGATTGATTTAAATTACAGTGAATAAAAATCCCAAATCATACCAGAAACCCTTGAATCCGCAAAGTGAAACGTTGATCCACAAAATTAGATGATCGATGGTCTAGACCAAATCCACCAAGAGTGTTAAGTTTTCATATTCTAGACTATATTCAATAGCATTCAATTAAAAAATCAGAACAACATATCAATAATCACTGATAGAAACATAATCATGAGATGGACACAAGATTTATCCTAGGAAACCCTCAAGTGGAAGAAAACCCAGCAAAAATTCCTCTGTATAAGATGTATAAAAGACAACCCCAAAAACAGTTGTTCTCCTCCTTTTGTTATCTCTCTCTCTCTCCTATGCGCTACATAAGTGAGTGATTCTGTGTTAAAATAAGAACCACAACTCCTCTATTTATACACATGTGTCAACTTGACTTTTACAGTAGACAAGTCATCCCCAATAAATTGTCTGGGTCGACTTCACCTAGGAATGATCAAAAACAATATTTTATATTATTTATTAGGGTACTAAAGAATCGACACAAGAGGAGGATTTACCTCATGACTCTATGATGACAAAATACAATAGTAACACCCCATCAAAGGAATAATAACATCTCCCTTGGGTTACATCAGTAAAATACACTTAGAATATCCTTTGAAGTTACAATATTTCAACACTCACCCTTAATGAGAAGGTTATTCTACTGACAACATCATCAGAGACTATAGGAGAATGGAGAGACAATTACAACAGTACATTGAGGAGATACATCTATACGTTGTAGGAATTTTTTACACAATTAGTAACTTAGAGCAGTTACTCTTCATCTTCTACATCACATGATCATTTGATCCTTTCTTTGCAGCACCACATCGATATTACGATCCTTCATAGCAGCACTTCGATCTTTTAGATCCTTTGCAGTACTTTGATGCTTTGCATATTCACTACGATCTTCTCTATCCTTTGTAGCAGCACTTCTATCTTCTCAATCCTTTACAGCAACACTTTGATCTTCTCAATCCTTTGTAGCAACACTTCAATCTTCTCGATCCTTTGTAGCAGCACTTTGATCTTCTCAATATTTTGTAGCACCAAGTCGATCTTCTCGATCCTTTGCAGTAGCATTTCAATATTCTCGATCCTTTGTAGTAACACTTTGATCTTCTTGATCCTTTGCAGAAGCACTTCGATCTTCTCGATCCCTCGTAGGAGCACTTTAATCCTTTCAATCCTTTTGCAGTAACACTTCGATCTTTTCAATCCTTTGTGGCAATCCTTCGATCCTTCTTGATCCTTTTCAGCTGCACTTTGATCTACTTGGTCCTTCATTTCTGTACTTTGATCTACTTGATCCTTCATTTTTACGCTACCTGCAATACACATGATCTATTTGTGGAATGATCAATCCCGATCACTTTAGGACATAAGTCTAAGCATGATGCAATCCTCCATTAGCATGATCCATGATATCGATCAGCTGAATCATCTACAACTAAATGTATATCTTGATCACACCCAGTGCCGACCCTATCATCCGTGAGGACTCATCGTAGACCTTCCATACAACACATGTTAGGAACATTCACAAGTGAGTGTTATACTAGGGTATCTACACTCACATGTAGGTATACTCTACCGTGTAAGAGTATTGTCCACAGATTAGATATAAATTGCTTACACAATGTAGGCCCATTGTAGAACATCCATACCACACAGGTTAGGACCACTACCAAGTGAGTGTTATACTACGTCGTCTATGAGGACTCATCATAGAGAATCCATACCACATGGGTTAGGACCACTCCTAGGAAAGTGTTTTTCTATGGAATCTACATATCAATGTCACCATACTCTCCATACAAGATTATAGTCTGCAAGAAAGAGATCAACTGCATACACAATGTCATTCCCAATGCCCATGAGGAATTATTGTATAGAATCTAGAACACTGAGGTTAGGACCACTCCTGAGTGAGTGTTTAATCTACGATATCCACAACTAAATGTGGGAACTCTTCATGAGAGTAATATCTGCAGGGCCATCCTTAGCTAGTAAGTACCACTCTCATGAACAAAGTGTTATACCTTCTATCCTTGAGAGATGATACTATCGTCTGTAAGTGAATGTGAGTACTCTCCATGCAAGAGTAGCATCTGCAGGGCCATCCTTAGCTAGGAAGGACCACTCTCATGAACATAGTGTTATACCTGCCATCCTCAAGAGAGGATACTATCATCCACAAAAAAATGTAAAACCATCATCATTGTCATCCATCATTGATGTCATTCTCATCATTACTCCCCCTTTCCTGGGAAGTTTCATATCATCGAAGTACTCCCCCTTTTTCTGAGGAGGGTTCATGTCTCTGATTTTATCTTCCTTTTTTGAAGAGGGTCCATCATTTTTGGTTCCATCACTTATCCTCCTTGCGAGGAAATTCCTTTCGAACTACACCAATGTTGTCACGAAAATACTTGAACTTCATTCGATATAAAGTCTTGGTTAGTATATCAGAAACTTGCTCATCGGTACCCACATACTGGAGCTTGATGGATCCCTTTTGTACCACACCCCTTCTATAGAAATATTAGATTTCTATATGCTTTGATTTGTCATGGAACAATGGATTCTCTGTCATCTTTATACAACTCTGGTTGTCATCAAAAATTACCGTGGTTTCCACCTCCATGTCAAATATTCCTAACATCATCTTTCAAAGCCATATGTTTTACAACAAGTAGAGCAAGCTGTAACATACTCTGCTTCAACCGTGCTGAGAGAAACATTGGATTGTTTCTTACTAAACCATGAGATCATGGCGGATCCTAGACAATAACATACATCTAAGGTGCTCTTTCTATATGTGGTGCTTCCTCCCCAATCTGAATCCATATAACCATACAAATTGTAGTCATAACTCTCCCATATTATAGTCCCAAATCAATTGTACCTTTTAGGTACCTCATCACATGCTTTGCAGCTATCAAGTGAGCCCGTCTGGGTTTAACTAGATACTAACTCAATGCGTTCATAGTAAAGAATATATATGGCCTTGTGTTCATCATATACATTGATGACCCAATAATCTGTCTATAGTGAGTCATGTCCACTAGATTGGATGTCTCATCATAAAAGAACTTTAAGTTGGTGTCCATGGGTGTGGCCGTGACTTTACAATCGAAAATATAAAATATTTTCCATATTTCTACTACATAATTTCCCTAATTCGGAAATATTGCTTCTGGGCTCTACCACACTTCTAGCCCTAGAAAATAATGCATCAATCCAATATATTTCATCTCGAATTCTTTTCCTAGCTTCTTCTTGCAATCCTTGATCTGTTTCTCATTTCCAGTCAAAAATAGATCATCCACATATAACAATAGTATGACTAGTTCATCATCCATAATCTTCATATAAATATTATGATCAATTTTACTCTTGGTAAACCCTATTCTTGTTAAGAAGCTATCTATTCCTCCATACCAAGCTATAGGAGCTTCCTTTAGTCCATACAAATCATTTTTCAACTTACATACATGAGTCGCTATGTATTTAACTTCAAATCCTTGCGGATGTTCGATGTAAACCTCTTCCTCAATCACTCCATTAAGGAAGGATTTCTTTACATCCATTTGGTGTAAGTCCCACTTCATCATGGAAGCAAGGTCCATGATAGATCTTATGGAAGTGTACCTTGCTATTGGAGTAGATGTCTCTTCATAATTGATCCCCTCTTTCTGAGAGAATCCTCTAGACACAAATCCTTCCTTGTACTTTTCAATACTTCTAATCGTAGCATTTTTTATCGTGTATATCCATTTCGAATATACCACACTCTTTTTTTCTGATTCCCAATGTAAGATTAGGTAATTTCAAGGTAGCCATCAATGGCTTGCTCAAAATGTTTGATGGGGGTAAAATAAAGGGAATCGTATGGACTAGGAGAGAGACCCAGTAATTCCCTGGTGACTTTGTTTGAGGTTTTGGCTGTGGCTGTTGTTGGGGTTATGGTTTAGGTGCACTAGTGCTGGATGAGAGCATGCATAAATCCATTGTCTTGCTTGGTGTTGGTGGAGGTGGTACCAAGGGGAAGGAATCTATCATGGAAGTGTCGGTGAACAATCCAAGGCCTACTTCCAATAATGAGGGGGTGGATGTACTATCAAAGGAGGTATCAATAGTAGGGATAACATTGGTTGGTGGTATTGGCCCCTGCGGATCATGGTAGATTAGTTGGTCCACGATCATGATCTTCCCCTCATGAGGGAACATCATAAGGTGGAAGACAAGGGAAGCCATGGATTTCATACCATACATGTAGCTACTTTCGAGGAAAATATTGTAATCCAACTAAGAGTTGACAACTTCTATGCCAATTAGGACTATCTTACCTAATAAGGAGATGGGGACATGTGGAAGGATTCCTTGGGCTCTGGTCGGGTGGTCATCATAATCCCGTAGTGTAGTGGTGGATGGTTGCAGGATAGGGGACCCGAGTTTTTGCTAGACCAAGGTTGACATAACAAAAGTGGTTTCCCCCTCATCAACAATGCACCAGTGTATGACCAAATTCCGAATGGATACCAAAATTTGGAAGGAAATGGTTGATGCCATCTAGGGTTCTCCATTATCCACATCGAAAGTGATCAATTTGGAGTCGGAGGGGTCTACGACACCGAGGGAATATAGTAAATCTTTCCACTATGTTGGGAATGTTTTAAGTACCTCAAGAGCAGACATGTCCATGGTTGATTGGGATAAATCTTCGATAATGCTATAATTGACTATCGCTCATGCACTGGTATTGTTAGCGAGTCACCGAAATGGGATCCATGTACATCTGGCTGCCCCATCCATGGAAGGATGAGGTAGGTGGAGAGGGACATTGGAAGCGTTGAATGTGGATGTCGCTAATGCATCAATGGTTTTAGTGGTAGATGCATATTGGTCTCACCTAGTCTGTAAGTTGACCTCTTTGGTCATCATGGCTAGTATGTGGTGAGCCCCTGCTTCTGTAGGAGGGGGTGCAGTGGGGGCTGTGGGAGAAGGTGGGGGCACAGGTTTAGTTGCTACCAGTCCTTGGAGTGCTAATGGGTTCTTGAGTGACATGAATGAAGGGGCTGGTGGTGCTATTTTGGGTTGGGTTTGGGATACCACATTGGTTCCTTGCTGGGCTTCGTCTTGGAGGTACTTTTTTGCACATCCCATGAAAAGAGATTCATGAGTGTAGTGCCCGTAGACACTGCACAACTCTCATGGATGGTGGTTCCATAATTGAGAATTCCATCTAGGTGGGTTAGGATGTTGTGGATTTTGCACTGGAGGATTGGTACCATTGTGGGGAGGGTTTGGTTATTGGCTACCTCTTTGGGGTTGGTTGTTACCCCTATTCCTAGCCTTCTTGTTTGTTCTGCCCTGACATTGTTGATTGTTAGGGTCAATTTGGTTGGGGTGATTTTGTTGAGAAAACAATTATCACATGGGTGCTGGTGGAGATGGGACGGGGGATGGGAAGGCTTGCACAGGTGATGCATAGTATGGCGAAGGAGCTATGGGGAATACAAATATGGTCGTCTTTCCTGAATATGCTTGTGCTGGCCAAGTTAGATTCTGCACAGGATAATGAGACATCAAGCTTGAGTAGTAGGGGGTTTGGTTAGGGTGGGAAACATTAGTGGTGTTACTTGGATGCGGTGGCATCATCAGAGGTTCTACATGATATTGTGGGGGATGGGAAACTAAAACTATAATTATATCCATGCATGGGATGCCCCCGGTGTGTCACGGTGGTAGGTACCAGCACGAGGAGCATTCGGAAGAATGGTGTAGAGGTATCCTGATTGAGAATAAATTAAATCAAATTGTTGTGCCTTCAAGGTGGACTCTTCCTCACATTGGGGGTTCTCATAGGTGAGGTCCTTAGATATGGGTGGTAGCAAGGTCCTTAGAGAACAATCGAGGAATATCCTATATTCGAGCTGAATCTTGCACAAGCTCCGATGTTGCCACCACTCATGGATTTGGTTGGTTATGTGAGTTGGTGTATATTAGGGGCAATATAGGAGTCTCCACACCCTCGTCATAGTAGACAGGGAGTTGGAAATACTACAAGAAAATGAAGGCTAAAGAGTTGAATCTTGGGTAGGAGGCTTATGGAAGCTCAATGTAACACTTGGCTGCGGCACCTGCAAGGGTGTACTAGAACAGCTTGAGACTGATTAAATCATCCATGATGCTGTTTGATGAGCATCATAGATGAAATGTCATGATATGGTTTTGGGAGAACTCCCCTCCCTTCCCTTCAAACTTTGGGATGTCTGATGGGAGCTTAGTTGGAATAGGAGGCCAATGTGGTTGATGGCAGATTGGGTCATTGGTTAATCTAGCCAAATCAGGAAAATTGAGGCATTCCATGAATGGGATATTATCCCCAAGTCTGGTGTGGGAGGGGTCATCGATGGCGCTAGAGTTTGCAGGAACTTGGTGTCCTTGCATCACTAGGGATACCTAAAGTTGACTTTCCATGACAGGGATAGTCAGGATTGTGTTGGATGGGCCACTGCCCCAAGTTATGAGAGGTGGTATTGTGGTACCAACTAGGCCACTTCCCCCAATTGTGAATGGGGCAACCGTAGGAATGACAGGTCCACTGCCACTAGGTTTAAATGGAGGTACAGTAGTAAGGGTGGGGGTTGGTGTAGGTCCACTATTGATGGGTAGATGACTTATAATGGTATGCACTGCGACATTGGGACCGCCAACAAGGATGTTGGTGATCAGGTGAGGCATGGACATCGGTCCACTGCCACTCCCCCTTGGAAAAAGGATCTTGGTTTGTGCCATCCATGGGGATAGACGATGTAGTATGTAATTTTGGCTCATATTGGTATGAATTCAAGTCAGAGTCAAAAGCTATGTGGCCTTCCGACAGTGTAGAGGGTTGTCGAGAATGGTCTCAAGGGTGTTTGTTTAACAATCCTAACCTAGGGGACTCCCCCATGAGACGAGAGGAGGAACATGATGGATCAATGGTGTCTATCTGTTGGATCAATATTGTAACTAGTAATGAAGATATGGACCCCATTTTAATGGATTCCTAGTGGTTTGCAAGTTGTTTCTTATCCACCAAGACTGCCAGAAGATAGTTCTTGGATTTTTCCTAACAGGATTCACTAGTCAATTGGAAGGGGTTGTTGGCCCATTTTTCTTGGAAATTCCTCTCATTGGCCTACTACTTTGGGGTTCATATGGTACTCATCATAATGAGTTTTAGGGAATATCCCAAGCAGTTCCCACAGTTTATGGAAGTCAAGCACATATGTCCTCAGATTACAAAATTTGACTTAAAGTAAATTGATTGATTTTAGAGGTTGGCTTAGCGTCATGAACCAAGTTTGGTTGATTAGAATGGTATGGTTGTGTGCATTTTATTGAATGCGTTCTTTTTTATTTTTAAATCCTTTTTGCAATTATATGGTGAGAAATCAAGGTTCTATTTTTCTGTGAAGCAGTGGGCAACCTGTAATATGTAAAACCAATAAAAAAGAATAGAACTAAAAGTGACTACCCTATCCTTGTATTCCTCTTAGGTTGAGAAAGAGTGATGGGCGCTCAACACAGTGGGAACAAGCCCACCCGTAGATCCACATGTCACTCTTCAAGTGCAAGGTTGGTCAACAAGGAGGACAAAAATGTCGTGAGACCCTATATGGTCTCCAACGTCGTGAGGGTCTCCACCCCCAAGCGGGCTAAGTAATGATAGGAAGAAATGGAGGTGTCTTAGTGACCCCCACCCTCTTATTTATATATTTTTCTATTGTTTTAGGGTTTTTAGCCCTTGGTTAGAGTTTTAAGCCTTTTTTGCCTCTTTCTTAGCTCCCTTTGAGGTGTTTAGGCCCTTTTTGAGGGCTTTAACCCATTTGTGAGCTATTTTGGCTCTTCTATGGGTTTTTAAGCCCCTTTTAATAATTTTGGGGCCTTTGAGGGGAAAGCACAGGTTAAACAAGGCTGTGGGGCTTAATAAGGGTTATCAAATGGATATCTTCATATGGTGCAAGCCATATCGAGTAAGTTAGGTAATTTTTTTGGTTAACAGAGAGAGAGAGAGAGAGAGAGAGAGAGAGAGGTTATGGGAGACATAGAGAGAGAGAGAGAGATAAAGAGATGAGGTGGTGATTATGGGTAGGAGTAGGAGGGTATTTAGGGTAGATAAGTGATATATATCAAGGATTTTAGGTTTTTGGAGTGGAGGAGGGAAGCTAGAGATAACAGGGGGTAAATATATACAAAGAGAGAAAGAGATAATGATATGGAGTGTGATTAGTAGTGGTGGGTAGGAGGTGCATTAGGGGAGAAAAAGATATAAAGATCAAGATGGTTAGCTAATTATTTGGTTAGTAGTAAGGAAATTAGATAAAAGGGGGTATATTTCAGTAGTTTCAGGGTTGGGAGTAGAGAGGGAGAGATAGAGAGATGATGTGGTTAGGGAGACAGAGAGAGAAAGAGAGAGAGAGGGAGAGAGGTTTGGGTTAGGTTTAGAGGACGAGAGAGGAGGGGGTGATTAGGGGTATGGTGGAGGATATAGGTTAGGGGAGATAAAGTGATAGATATTAGGAGGGTAAGGGGCTTTGGGGGGAATAGTGGAGTTAGAGGGAATGGATTTATATTTGAGGAGTGTGGGCATGTGGAGTAGTGAAACGGAGAATGGGAGAGGGGGAAGAAAGAGAGAGAGAGAGAGAGAGAGAGAGAGAGAGAGAGAGAGGGAGAGAGGGAGAGAAAGAAATAGAGAAGTAGTAAATGGAGGGGGTTATGAGAGAGATAGAAAATCTATACATGGAGGGGTTTAGGAATGAGACATGGGAGGTTAGGGGTACAAGAAAAGGGATGGGACTTAGGTAAAGAGAGAGGGTGGATTACGACTAGAGGGAGAGAGAGAGGAGCTGGTGGTATAGTAATAGAGACTGATGGAGAGAGATATTGGTGGGATTATGGCCTTGGAGAGAATGAGGGAAGTTAAAGATAAGGGGGTGGTATAGAGTGAGAGAAAAACACAGAGGTTGGTAGGAGGTGGGTATGTAAAGGGAGAGAGAAATTCGGGGGGGTATATTGTAGTGGCAATAGGAGTAGCATAAACATAGAGAAAGGAGGTCTTATGGATAGTGGTAGAGACAGAGGTGGGGTAAGGGGTAGAGAGGGTGGGGTTAGGTGTAGAGAGAGAGAGAGAGAGAGAGAGAGAGAGAGAGATGATGGGGGTTGATTACATGTAAGGTGGACAAGAGGGGTTCAATAACACAAAGAGTAAGGTATTAGTAAAGGTAGGGGTTTTGGTACTGTTGATGTATATGTAACTTCGGAATGTATTCTTATATGTATTTTATATATTGTAACCCGATGTTTATTTGGGGATGTTTCTATTATGTATTTGAGTCATATTATCTTACCCCGATGTTCCGATCGGGAATATTATTAATGTAAACAAGTCTTGTCAATTCATTAGGTAAGTCCCCACAGTTTCGGGGCACTTGGGTTATTATACACTAATTAAGGTGTAGGCTCGAGTAAGTAATTGTAAGTTAAGCCCACATGGTTGAGTGCACTTCAAGTCAACAGAAGAATATAAATAGAGAGTGAGAGTCTCTCTATTTATCACTTGTGAAATACATCACTTGCTCTCTCAAGTGTTGTGCACCTTTGGAGAAGGAAATACTTTGGCTTGACAGAAGATAGAAGGCTGCTGTTGTGTTGGGAAGTCATCTTACTATTTTGGGTTTCACATCTTGTGGTGATACTATCTTAGAGGAAGTTGAGGGGTTTTCTCCATTTATGGTTTCCCCTATCAAAAATCTTTGTGTCTCTTGTCTCATGTGATGTTCTTATGTTATTGTTGTGCTTGTTATTCTCTCAGTGAAAAGATCCTAACATAATGCTAGCTTAAATGTTGAAAAACTAACATGGTATCAGAGCTAACCTGAGAAGAAGACATTGTGAAGCTATAGGAACTAGGGTTTCCTATTTAGTGGATCTTCCTCCACATATTTTCAGGAAAAGTATGCTAAGATGACTTTCCATTGAAGGGTGCATCTTTCTATCGATGCGGAATTCAATTTCAAGCATTTTCAGTTTCGATGTGGAAATTAGGGCTTTCTACAGAAGAGGAATTTTTTAGTGAGACTAGCATAGGATTTTTCTCCTCATAAAAACCGAAGTTTAGAGACCTAGATCAATAAATTTGGTTGGGTGAAACTATGAGAAAGTCAAACCCTAGTTTGACCGTGAGCTAGGAGAAACCCTAAATACTAAAACTGCTAAGTTTTGGTACAGTCACTATATTTCGATATTGGCGAAGTCTCAGAAGCGGAAAATTTCAAGGGCCGAAGCTAAAATCCTGATGAACATTGTGTCCAAAAATCAGCCTTAGATTGACTATATTCTAGGAGATATGATCTCTCCACGTTAGGGCTCCATCCTCTTCCAGAAATCACCCATAAACAGGACACCTGGGGAGATCTACAATATATTGGGCTATAGAGGTCCAAATGGAATTCCTGAAAAGTTTCTAGAAAGGGTACGGACTTTACTTTCTGTGGTCCAAATATTAGACTCAGAATATGAACTAGTGACACGTGGTAGTCCGTACAACTTCGCTGTTCTGAACAGTCCTGTAATAGGTCACCTTGGGAAAAGGATCATAAATCCAAAATGGTGAAACCAATTCTGATGAAACCTATCGTGTTGGATTAGGGACATGCGAGGTTACCATATTACGAAATTTCAGACTTAGAGGAGAATTAATTTTGGATGTATCACAGAAACAGTAACAGGAATTTCTACAGAAGAAATCAGAAAATTAGGGCTTCCTGTTCCGGGAGCTTCCCTCCACTGTTTTTAGAAAAGGAATACATTGGACAGCTCCATTTGAAGAGATATATCTGTTATCCAATCAGATTTGAAATATTCCATGTTTTGAAAATTAGGGTTTCTGTGACAAACCCTAGATCAGCAAACTCTGGGACAAGGACAGACACCTCAAATCGGTAAGATCTAATCCTTTGCTATTTCCATTTGAGGTTCTCATTTCAAAGTGATCTATCACAACAGCTTGATGATATGCTTGGTGAAGTTGACAACTTCAAGCATAGAAGTATTTGATCTCTCTGAAGAAAATAGATTGGACACACCTACATGAGTATAGAGATTCAAGTTCTAGAGGGAGATGAGGCTAGAAGCCTTACACAAGAAGAACTTGGTCAAGGCCAAGAAGATCATGGTTGATTCAATCATGGATCAAATTGTACTACAAGTGTCTCCCTAAAGACACCAAAGATGTTTTGATTCCTTGACCAAGCTATTTGAAGGAAAGAATAGAAATCAGAACATGACCTTAAGAAACTAGTTGAAGAATGTGAAGATCCAGAATGTAGAGACCATGCAACCATAAGAGTCTCTCAAATCAAAGAACAACTTGAAGCGGTAAAAGAAGAAGTGAAGAATACAAAAGTGGTGATGGCCACCTTGAATGGCCTTCCAGGATCGTGGGATTCATTCATTCGAGGAATGTGTACCAGAAGGAAGTGGTTACTTTCAGCAAACTCCAAGAAGAAGAAGAAGCTTGAATCATAAGAAGAGAAGAGAAGATGGGAGCAATTGAAGATCAAGCGCTCACCTTCCAAAGAAAATCCCTCAATCGATGAGGAATATGAAGATCTCACCTCTTGAAGAAATTCTTATCCACCCTAGCATTTGGATAAGAAACGATGCTATCATGAATGAAGAAGATGGTGAAGTCGAAGGCTCAAGAAGAAGTCTACCCACGAAGAAAATAAAGATAAGAATTCAATTGTCATTTCATGATATTATTTTGTTATGCATTTGTTTATATTTATTTATTGTATTATGCATGATAGGATGTTTGTATTAATGATAGAATACTACTAATATGCATGTGATGGGTAAGTAGCTCATGGTGCTATACAAATTATCCATTGCTACTTATCTAGAATGAAACCTCTTGCTGACATATTGGATTAGTGCACAATCTCAATGTTGTCCTGGTAGAGACGGAAGGCATCTAGAAAGTTTCAGTGAGATATGGATGAATGTTGTATTGGCTAAAGTAGTTGCATGATCATATATTTATGCATAAGTATTTGCCAGTATGAATATTCCATATGAAATGTTCTAACCATACAAATGTATTTGACTTGTAGGAAAGACCGCATACATAATCACCTACAAGCAAAGAAGAATGAAGACTTGTTCCAAAGAGAAAGTGACGACATTTCAAAATGAAGAATAATATGACGAGTGCAGTGACATCATTGATACAGAACCTTCCAGCCACCAAGAAGAAAGGGAAGACCAGTTCAAGAAGAATGATGTCAAGACACAGTATCGAGACCTAAAGAAAAGTTCATAGTTCCATCATGCAGTAGATGGAAACATCGTGGGATACAAAGAAAGATTCGTAGCATGAGGCTTCTCATGAAAGGAAGGCCTAGACTACGAAGAGACATTTGCAGCTAGTAAGAGTTGAAACACATACATGATGATATTGATGAAAATATTAACCTTTTCTACAAGGTTGAAGATGCAAGTCTATGGTCACATAGAATATTAGTAACATAGTAAGCTACTTGTCACTCCAGTACAGAATGTTTTCAGTGCATAGAGCACAGAAGACAAAGGGAGTATGATGCTTCGCTTCAGAGGGAGTGACTACATAATATATTGAGGTTCGACATGGTATGATAGGATGGGCATATTACTAATTACTCTAGACTTTACTGAGAGTAAAGCGGATTCCAACCTTTGCTTCAAGGTTGAATACAGAATACCAGTGATGCTCCTGTTATGTGTCGATGCACTATTGTTCTAGGTATGGTGGTGTGGCAGAATACAGATGGAGTCTTCCTTGGACAAGGGAAGTATGCAGTAGAGATCCTGAAGAGATTCGAGATGATGGAATGCAAGGCTTTGGCTACACCCATGGCATCGAACCTGAAGCTATTGAGTGATACTTCTTCAGAGACGGTTGATGCTACGATGTATCGTCAAATGATTGGGTCCTTGATGTACCTGAGACCAGATATTTGCTTTGCTGTGAACACATTGAGACATGTTCACCTGATGGTTGAAAAGCATGTAGGGGTACAATTTATTATGGGCTCAAGTACGATGTGAATCAAAAGATTAACCTCGAGGGTTATGTTGATTCTGATTGGGTAGGAAGTGCCATCGACAGGAAGAGTACTTCAGGATGTTACTTCAGTATGGGATCGGGTGTGATCTCTTGGTTTAGCAAGAGGCAATCCTGTGTGGCACTGAGTACAGCTGAAGCAGAGTATGTTGCAGCTTGTTCAGCTAGTTGTGAGGCAGTATGAATGCGAAAGCTACTGTCTGATATATTTGATCTCCAGTTGGATGCTACTTGTATACATTGTGACAACCAAAGTTGCGTGAAGTTGTCAGAGAATCCAGTGTTCCATGACAGGTCGAAGCATATCGAGATCAAATATCACTATATCAGGGATATGATGCAGAGAGGAGTAGTGAAGCTCCTGTATGTTGCGACGGAGGATCAGATAGCTGATGTATTGACGAAGCCATTGGCTAGGCTGAAGTTCGAGTACTTCAGAGAGAGACTTGGTGTTATCCAAATCGAGGCTTCCTCCCAGAGACAGTGATGAGTCCCAAAGCCATTCTGACGAGCAGGTCAGATGTAAGGGCTGAGCCATTCTGTCATGGTGAGAGGATTCAGTTCCTTCCATGTCAGATATGACTGCTAGAGATCCAAAGCCATTCTGACGAGTAGGTCAGATGTAAGGGCTGAGCCATTCTGTCATGGTGAGAGGATTTGGTTCCTTCCATGTCAGATATGAGTGCTGACTGCCATTCTAGGAATGGAGGCACCTGGTCAGTTACCAGGAACACTCAGTCCGAGACTGAGACAGCCATTCTGATGAGCAGGTTATATATAAGGGCTGAGCCATTATGTTCATGGCTAAAGGATTAAGTTCCTCCCATGGAAGATGTGAGTGCTGGCCATTATGTCGAGTAGGACATATGTAAGGGCTACCGCCATTCTGACGAGCAGGTCAGATGTAAGGGCAGAGCCATTCTGTTCATGGCTAAAGGATTTAGTTCCTTCCATGTCAGATGTGAGTGCTGGCCATTCTATCGAGTAGGATAGATGTAAGGGCTACTGCCACTCTCCAGGAGAGTGGAGGCACCTGGTCCATTACCAGGTAGCTCAGTCTAGGACTGGGGGCCATTCTGACGAGGGTGTAGGATTCAGTTCCTACCAGGTCAGATGTGAGTGCATTCCCTTCTGACGAGTAGGTCAGATGTAAGTGCTGAAATCTCTCATCACTATGATAGGATGTGTCCTTGTCTGGATGGGAGTCTTCCATCACCGTGATAGGATGTGTTCTTGTCTAGATGGATGTGCCTTTCTGACGAGTAGGTCAGATGTAAGTGCTGAAATCTCTCATCACTGTGATAGGATGTGTTCTTGTCTGGATGGGAGTCTTCCATCATTGTGGTGGATGTGGCTCCAGCCTAGGTGAAGAGAACAGAGTTCTTTCATCATTGTGACAGAGGTGGTTCCATCCTGGATGGGATTGTGCCCTTATGACGAGTAGGTCAGATATAAGTGCAGATCCATTTCACAGATGTTAGTGATGTGATGTCCTATCATGCTGGTGAATGTGAGTGCTGGGCCTTTCTGATGTGATTGTAGTTTACTACATGATCAGATGTGAGTGCTGGGCGTGCCTTTCTGATGAGCAGGTCAGATGTAAGTGTTGGGAAAAGACCTACATGAGAGTAGGCCTACAACTAGCATGAAAAAGGGCTGGCTCTGTAGAACTTCCTATGACAAGATAGTACACACATGATGATGACCAGTGGAGATCCAGATCGAGCTATGATCTAGATCCAGTTATGATGACTCCGAGAGATCCAGATCGAGCTATGATCTAGATCCAGTTATGATGACTCCGAGAGATCCAGATCGAGTGATGATCCAGATCCAGCAGTGGTGATCTAGATCGAGTGATGATCCAGATCAAGTGATGATGCTCTATGATGATCCAGATCGAGAGATGATCCAGATCCAGATGACTTGAAGATGAAGATGAATTGAAGGCGAAGATGATCCAGTTGATTCAGAGAAGAAGACCAGTGCTGAAAATTGTGTCAAAAGAATACCTTCCTAGTTAAGAGGGAGTGTTGATGTATATGTAACTTCAGAATGTATTCTTATATGTATTTTATATATTGTAACCCGATGTTTATTTGGGGATGTTTCTATTATGTATTTGAGTCATATTGTCTTACCCCGATGTTCCGATCGGGAGGATTATTAATGTAAACAAGTCTTGTCAAGTCATTAGGTAAGTCCCCATAGTTTCGGGGCACTTGGGTTATTATACACTAATTAAGGTGTATGCTCGAGTAAGTAATTGTAAGTTAAGCCCACATGGTTGAGTGCAATTCAAGTCAACAGAAGAATATAAATAGAGAGTGAGAGTCTCTCTATTTATCACTTGTGAAATACATCACTTGCTCTCTCAAGTGTGGTGCACCTTTGGAGAAGGAAATACTTTGGCTTGACAGAAGACAAAAGGCTGTTGTTGTGTTGGGAAGTCATCTTACTATTTTGGGTTTCACATCTTGTGGTGATACTATCTTAGAGGAAGTTGAGGGGTTTTCTCCATTTATGGTTTCCCCTATCAAAACTCTTTGTGTCTCTTGTCTCATGTGATGTTCTTATGTTATTGCTGTGCTTGTTATTCTCTCAGTGAAAAGATCCTAACATAATGCTAGCTTAAATGTTGAAAAACTAACAGGTACAAGTAGGGATAGAGAGAAGGCGGTAATACCTAAGGATAGGGATGGTGTGGTGTAGGCAGAGAGAGTTATATAGGTTGGGAAGTTAAATTTTTTGGCAAGGATGAGGAAAGTTGCAAAGAAGATAGGGTGGAGAGAGAGAGAGAGAGAGGCATGGAGATTCTTAATGGCAGTGTAGAGTAGGGGGGTTGGGGGAGATAAATATATAATGACCATGGGGTTTAGGTTTTTATGAGTGAGGAGGGAAATTAGAGAGAACAAGTTGTAGAAGGGAAGGGAGAGAGACTGAGATATGGGAGGGTAGTTACTTGTAGTGGGGATCGGTATTCTAAGAGATAAATAGAAATGGATGATAATATCTAGGGGGGTAGGAGAGAGAGAGAGGCAGGGGGTGGTTAGTTGTAGGAGTAAGAGAGGGAGAGACAGAGTGGGGTGGTTAATGGTTGAAGCAAGAATTAAGAGTAGAGAGTGAGAGATAGAGGGTGGGTGTCAAGGGGATGGAGATAGATAAAGGGCTAGGGTAGGTAGAGGACAAGGAATTAGAGACAATGAGATAGGATTTTAATAATGGCTTGGGGAGGAGTAGAGAGAGGAGGGATGGGTATGAGAAGGGGGTTGAGTGTGTGTGTGTTTATGAGTGAGAGAGAGGCAAGGGGGGGCGGGGATTAGGG
>LPNX011212118.1:41454-53136 GCA_001517045.1 Pseudotsuga menziesii
ATAGAGAGAGAGAGAGAGAGTGTGTGTGTGTGAGAGAGAGAGGTGGTTAGGGATTTGGGGAGGAAGTAGTAAGGGAGAATTGGTTTATATATATTTATATATATATGGATATATATAGAGAGAGAGAGAGAAAGGGTGGGGATTTTGGTTAGTGGTGGGGGAAATTATAAGAGACAAAGAGAAAGGAGGGATAAGGGTTTGGGGTGTATGGGAGAGAGATAAAGAGATAAAGGTGGGGTTAAGGATAAAGAGGGGAGGTTACAAGTAGAGACAAAGAGAGGGATAATAGGTGAGAGGGTGGTTGTCACTAGGTTGAGGAAGAGAAACCGGTGAGGGTTAGGAATAAGTTAAGGAGTAGGGGATATAGATAATATAATAGGGTTTTAATAATGGTTATGGGGAGGAGGGGAGAGAGAGAATGGGGGAAAGGAAGAGGGGGGTTAGTTGTAGGTGTGTGAGTAAGGCATGCGATTGAGAGAGAGAGAGAGAGGGAACATATGTTATGGATTAAGAAAATAGATAAGGGTGGGGGTTATGTGTAGGTTTAGGAATATTGGGTTGAGAGATAGAAAGAGAGTGAACTGGTACAAAGAGGGAGTTGGGAGAGATAGAGGGAGATACAAAGACAAAAAATTTATACAAATAAGGGTCCTTAGTGATAGGGTAAAAAGAAGGGGACCCGGGGAAAGAGAGAGGGTTCGTTACAATTAAAGAGAGAGAGGAGAGTTTGTTATAGGTAGAGAGAGATGGGGGTTAATAGTATGGATATGGTGATGATGATATGGGTGGTTAGTGATAGAGAGAGAGATAAAGAGAGATATTGGGGAGGAGTGAAGTTAAAGAGAAGGGGTAGAGTATATGTTGAGAGTTAGAGATAGAGAGAGAGAGAGGTTGTAAGGGAGATTGAGGTATAAATGGAGAGAGAGGGTGGATGTATGGTAGATTGTAGGGGGGGGGAATAAACATAAACATAGATAGAGGGTGGATTAAAGGGTAGTGAGACAGAGAGATAGAGAGAGAGGATGGGGTTTGAGAAGGAATAGGGATAGGTAGAAGGGGTTAGTACCTAAGAAGTGGGTAGGTGTGGTCTATGGAGGCTTAGTGGGATAGAGAGAGAGAGAGAGAGAGAGAGAGAGAGAGAGAGATGTTGTAGTGGGAGGGGTATTAGATGCTAAAGATAAGGGGGGTTAAGGGTAATATGAGTATAAGAGGGTTTATGGGGAGATAAAGGTTGAGGGGTTATGAGAATAGAGAGTGAGATGTTAGAGAGCAAGAGGTTATTATGGCTAGGGAAAGAGGGAGGTTAACATATATAAGTTTTATAGTTAAGGGAGTTTAGGTTTTTGAGTGGGAGGAAATCTAGAAATAAGTTGGGGGTAGATAGAGAGAGAGAGAGGGAGGGAGGGAGGGGATTTGGTAGAGAGAAATATATAGAATCAGTTATGTTAGGGATTTGACAAGTAGTAAGGAAATTAAAGAGAAGGGGGGTATAATTTAATATTTTAATGGTTGGGAGTAGAGAGAGAGAGAGAATTGGTAGGGGGAGGGGAGTTAGGAGAAATATAGAGGGGGGTTAGGTTTAGAGAGAGTAAATTGAGGTTAGGAGGAGAGAAGGAGAGTAGGTATAGGGGATGAGGGATGGAGGGTTTGTTGGTAGAGACAGAGAGAGAGAGAGATAGAGAGATATTTGGGTTGGTATGGGTTTAGAGAGGGTGAGGGAAGTTAAAGGGAAGTAGTGTGTATAAGGGAAGAAGGGTAGAGAGAGCTGCATATGGAGGTGGGGGTAGATACATAGAGAGAGAGAGAGAGAGAGATGTGATGGGGGTGGTTAGAGGAAGAGGGGAGGGGTATTAGGAGAAATATAAAGCGAGCGGGAAATCACCAATATGAGGAGAGAGAGGGAGGGAGAAAGATAGATAAAGATAGGGGGTGATAAGTTGTAGGAGATATATATATATATATATATATATATATATATATATGAGAGAGAGAGAGATAGAATAGGCGTAAAGAGACATAACATGATAGGGAGGGAGAGTGTTATGGGGTTTGGGGAGAGAGATATATATAGAAGGAGTTTACTCTTTAGGGGATGATGGTAATTAGAGATGATATGGTCTATGGAGAGAGAGAGAGAGAGAGAGAGAGAGAGAGAGAGAGAGAGAAGTGGTAGGGGTATGGGATTTAGGAGAAAGAGAGGGAGGTTAGGTTTTGGGATAGTGGGATGGAGGATAGGCATAGGGGGATGATGGCTTGTGTATTTGGGTAGAGGGAGAGAGAGATTGAGGATTTTATGGCTTTAGAGAGGCTAGGGGAATTTAAAAGGAATGGGGAACTATATGGGGGGGATAGGTGCATAGGGAGGTGGGCCTCGATACATAGAGATAAAAGGGATAGAGGGATATAGTGTGGGGGTTTATAGTTATCAAGAGGGGGATTAGGAAAAACATAGAGAGTGAGGGGGATTAATGATAGAAGGAGGGAGAGATGGTTATGGGTGGTTAGTTGTAAGAGAGAGAGGTTATATAAGGTGAGTTCTAGGGTATTTTTGTAGAGAAAAAGGGGTGGGGTTAATGGTAGGTGGAGAAGTTGAGGAGAGAGATAGAGAGAGCATATGGATTTAAGGGTTGGTGGAAGGTCAGTAGTTGGTGTGTGTGTGATCAAGAGAGAGAGAGAGAGATGGGGGGTTATTAGGGGTAGATTTTAGGAGGGTTTTCTATGATAGAAAGATTTATAGATCAATATTGTTAGAAAATTGTTGAGGAGTAGGGACATAGAGAAGGGGGGATATACCTAAGGAGTTGCTGAGTGTAGAGTAGGAAGCAAGACATATATATATATATATATATATATATATATAGAGAGAGAGAGAGAGAGAGAGAGAGAGAGAGAGAGAGAGAGGAGGTAGAATATTTAATGGAAAGTGGAATTAGGTGAGCGAGAGGGGGTTTAGTGGTAGGAGAGATATAGAAAGAGAAGATAGGGGTAAAGAGAAAGAGACAAGGTTAGGAGGGAGAGTGTTAAGGGCTTAGGGAGAAAGAAAAGGGTGATAAATAGTGGTATATGAAGTTAGGGAGCGAGAGAGTGGGGGGTAATGGGTTTAAGGATTAGGTAAGGGATGGGAGAGAGAGAGAGAGAGAGAGAGAGAGAGAGAGAGAGAGAGAGAGAGAGAGAGATGAGGGGTTGATTATGGTTAAAGGTAGAAGGGGTGTTATGGTAAAGAAATAGATAAATGTTGGGAAGTCAAGGTTTTTAGGGAGGATGACAAATGTTATGAAGAAAAGAGGGTAGAGAGAGAGAGGCACGGTGGTTATTAATGGTAATGTAGAGGATGTGGGTTGGGGGAGATAAATATATAGAGACCGAGGGGTTTAGGTTTATTTGAAGGATGAGGGAAATTATAGAGAATAATTTTTATAACAAAAGGAAGAGTGAGTTAGATATGGGAGGGTGGTTACTATTAGTGGGGTGGGGGATTATAAGAGATAAAGAGAGAGGGATGGTAACAATTAGGGGGCATAGGGGAGAGAGATAGAGGGAGAGAGAGAGGGATGGAGTGTTAGGAGTAGGAGAGGTAGAGAGAGTGGGGGGTTTAATGGTGGAGATGGAACTTAAGAGTAGAGAGAGAGAGAGCTAAGAGGGTGGGTGTCAAGGGATTGGGGGTAGGGAGAGGAGTAGGACTGAGAGATACTGAGAGAGGATCTTAGTAAGGGTTTAGGGAGTATTGGAGAGAGAGAGCGAGAGAGGAGGGGTATGAGTAGGGGGTTGTGTGTGTGTCTCTAAGAGAGAGAGAGAGAGTGAGAGAGATGAAAAGGGGGAGAGAGAGAGGTCTGTAAGGGAGGATAAAGATAGAGTGGGGGGTTGGGGATAGGGGTAAATTTAAAGAGGGAGAGAGATATATATAGGAGGGGTATTTTTAGGTGGATTAGGTGGGAGAGAGGGGGATTAGGGTTAGGGGTAGTAAGAGATGGGTTATGGAGAGAGATTGGGATATATTAGGGGTAGAGATATAGATAGAGATGAGTGGATGATTATGGCTAGGGGTAATATGGGGTTCAGGCAGAGAAATAGATAGAGTTGGGGGAGTATAGTTGTTTGGGGAGGAGGGAACTTAAAGAGAAGAGAGGTTAGAGATGGAGAGAGTTATAGAGAGACAAAGAGAGGTGAGTGAGGTTATTAGTAGTAGGGTGTAGAATGGGTGTTTTGGGAGAAAAAGAGTTAGATATTATTAGGGTTAATAGTTTTGGGAGGAGAATGGATATAGATAAGATATTTATACTTGAGGATTTTGTTATAGAGTAGTTGGAGAGAGAGAGAGAGGGGGGGGGATTAGGTGTGAGAAGGGGGGTTAGAGGTAAGTGAATTAGGAGAGATTTTAGGGAGAGAGTTACATAGTTATGAGAGAGAGATAGAGATGAGGGTGTGATTATGGGTAGGGGTAGAATTAGGGTTAGAACAGAGAAAGACCTAAATATTGGTGAGCTAAGGTTTTTGGGAGTATGAGGGAAGTTATAGTGGATAGGGGGTAGAGAGAAAGAGAGAGGAAGGGGATTTATTAGGGGTAGCAAGGAGGAGGGGGATTAGGGGAGGGAAATTAGCGAGAAGGTGGGGTATAGGAGAAGGGAGGGAGAGTGAGAGATGGGAGGTGGTAATTGATAGTGGGGAGGGGGGTTATAAGTGATAGAAAGAAGGGGATGGTTATATTTATGGGGTCTATTAGAGAGAGGGGAGGGTAGAGAGATAGAGGTGGTGGTTAGTAGAAGGTGTAGGAGAGGGAGAGAGTGAGAGGAGGAGAGTGGAGGTGATAATAATTTAGAGGGATATTAATGGTTTAGAGAGATATGGAGAGAGGGTTATTATTAAGGGGTAGGGAGGAAGATAAAGGGGTAAGGGTTAGAGATAAGTGGAGGAGTAGGTGTGAGTGACAATGATATATAATATTATTGAGGGTTAGTGGGAGGAGGGGAGGGAGGAGGCGGGTTAGTTGTAGGGGTGTAACTAGGGGTTTGAGTGTAGGAGAAAGAGAGAGGGGTGCAAGGGGACAAGATTTAGTGAGACAGGGTGGGGATAAAGGTAATGAGAAAGAGAAAGAGAGAGAGGGCATGAGTGAGGGGGTTTGTGGAGAGAGAAATGGATGGACTTTAGGAATTGGTTGATGATTAGAGGAGAGCAAGAGAGAGAGAGAAGTATAATTATCAACGGTGAGGGTGAGTATTTTAAGGAGTAGAGACATATAGAGAGAAGTGGTGATTAGGGTTAGTGGGGATGAGAGTGATTTGGGGATATAGAGAGAGAGAGGGGGGGGGAATTAGTTTTTTGAGGAAGAGTATTCAAATGAGACATAAGGAGAGGTGAAGAGAGAGAGAGAGAGAGAAGTGGTTAGGGATTTAGGGAGGAGGGAAATAAGGGAGAAGGGGGGTATATATATGGATATATAGAGAGAGGGAGGGTGGGGATTTTGGTTAGTGGTGGGGGAAGTTTTAATAGACAAGGAGAGAGGATGGGTAAGGGTTTGGGGTGTATGGGAGAGAAGGGCATCGTTAGTTGTAATAATAGGAGAGATAAAGATATATAGGTGTGGTTAAGGATATAGGGGGGAAGTTACAGGTAGAGACAAAGACACATAGGGATGGAAAGAGAGAGGATGGGTGTTAGTAGGTCATAGGAGAGAAAATAGTGGGGGTTAGGGGAGGTTGGGTGTTAGTATGTTGCAGGAGAGAAAATGGTGGGGGTTAGGGATAGGAAGACTAGTGGATAGAGATAATTAATAGGGTTTTATTAATGGTTATGGAGAGAGAGAGAGAGAGAGAGAGAGAGAGAGAGAGAGAGAGGTTAGTTGTAGGTTTCAAAGTAGGGTGCGGGATTATGAGAGAGAGAGGGAATGCATGTTTTGGATTAGGAAGAGAGATAAGGGTGGGGGTTATGTGTAGGTTTAGGAATATTGGATTGAGAGAAATAAAGAGAGTGAAGTGGTATAGAGAAGGAATTAGGAGAGATAGAGGGAGAGACAAAGACATATTAGTTTTAGAAAGAGTGACATAGCAAACAAAGAGGGGCATTTAGGGGTAGGGTAAAATGGAGGGTCCTCAGGGAAAGAGGATGAGGGAAGTTATATAGAGGAGAGGGTAGAGAGAGATAAAGTGATAAGGATGGAGATAGAGAGAGGGGGGGGTTTATTAGGGATAGTGTTAAGGAGGGGTGTTGGGGGAGATACAGATATAGAGAGTGAGAGATTTAGGTTTTTAGGGAGGGCAAGAAATTGGAGAGAAGGGGGGTATAGGGGAAGGAATAGAGAGTGAGAGATGTGAGGGTGATTACTAGTAGTGGGGAGAGGGATGTAAGTTATAGAGACACAAGGGTGGTAATATTTAAGTGGAGTAGAAGAGATAGAGAGATGGAGGGGGTGGTTAGTTGTAGAAGTAGGAGTTGGAGAGAGAGAAAGGGGTAGGGGTTAGGGCTAGGTGGAGTATTAGGGGTGAGAGATAATGGGATAAAATTTTAGTAATGGTTGGGGGGAGAAGGAGAGAGAGAGAGAGTGCACGGAGGATGGGGGGTAGCTATGGAGAAATCGATAGGGGGTTTTATGTAAGAGAGAGAGAGAGAGAGGGGGGGAGGAGATAATATATAGAGAGAAAGGGTTGGGTATAGTGGTAAATAGAGAGAGAGAGGGATTATGTTAGGGGATTGGAAGATAGACAAATGAGTGGGATTTAGGAATAGTTATAGAGAGAGAGAGAGAGTTAAGGGAAAGAGTAGGTGGAGGAGTATAGAAGAGACGAGAGAGAGGGAGAGAGAGAGAGAGAGGGAGAGAGAGAGAGAGAGAGAGAGAGAGAGAGAGAGAGAGAGAGAGAGAGATGGTGATTAAGGTTAGTGGGGAGGAGGGATATTAGGGGAGAGAAAGAAAGATATATATCAAGGGTGTTAGATGTTTGAGGAGGAGGAGGAGAGAGACTAAAGGGGATAGGGTTTAGAGAGAGAGACATTTGGTGATAAGGGATAGTGGGGAGGAGGGGGTTTGGAAGAGACAAAGAGAGAAATATTTAAGTGATTAGGGGCTTGGAGAGGAAAAGGAAAATTAGAGAGAAGGAGGGTATACAAAGAGAGAGGGGGGGAGGTGGTTAGTGGTGGGGGAGATTATAGGAGAGAGAGAGGGATTAGAGAGATATGGGGTGTGGTTAGTGGTAGGGGTAAGAGAGAGTGAGAGAGATAGGTGATTAAGGAGAGAGAGGGAATGGTACAGGTAGAGAGAGATAGAGGGAGGGTGACAGAGTAGGTGTTAGTAGGTTGGAAGAGAGATAGGGGTTAGGGATTAGTGGAGTAAGGGATAGAGAGAATAAAAAAGTGCGTTAGTAATGGTCATGGAGAGAGAGGAACATAGGGAGGATGGGGGTTAGTTGTAGAAGTAGGAATTGATGTTAGGGATTAATTCATGAGAGAGATAGGGGTGGAGGTTATGGTTATGTTTATGAGTAATAGGTTGAGAGAGATATACATAGAGAAAAAAGTTGTACTAGGAGGATTTTAGGAAAGAGAGAGGGGAGTTTATGGGGTAAAGAGAAAGGAGGGTCCTTAGGAAAAGAGAGAGGATGGATTGTGAATAAAGGGAGATGGAGAGGAGGTGGAGGTTCATGATAGAAAGATATGGAGAAATATATTAGATGGGTTATGTATTTCGTAAGGAGGATGGGAGTTAAACATAAGGGAAGGAGTAGAGGGTGAGGGAGAAAGAGAGAGGTGGGTAGAGAGGTGGTGTTATAAATGGAGAGATATGGTGGGGGGTTAGGTGGTAGGTAAATTATATTAACATAAACATAGAGAAGGTTAGATTATGGATAGTGGTAGAGCGAGAGAGAGGGTGGGGTTATGGGTAGATAGTGTATATATAGAGATAAACAAGGAAATATTAGGGGCTAATTATAGGTAAGACAAAAAAAGGGGTCTAGGTCAATCGGAGTAATACGTAAAGAGTCCATGGGTGTGGTTTAGAGAGAGAGAGAGAGAGAGAGAGAGAGAGAGAGAGAGAGCACTAGCAAAGAGAGCGGTGGTAGAGAGATAGAGGGGGTGGTTAGTAGCAGGTGTAGGAAAGGGAGAGATTAAGAGAGGGAGAGTAGGGGGCTAATAGTTTAGAGGTAGCTTAAGGGTATAGAGAGATATGGAGAGAGGTTTGTTATTAAGGGGTTAGGGGGAGAGATAAAGGGGTAAGGGTCAGAGATAAATGGAGGAGTAGTTGTGAGTGACAATGATATGTCATATTATTAAGGGTTAGTAAGAGGAGGGGACAGAGGAGGGGGGTTAGTTGTTTGGGTATGACTAGGGGGTTGAACATAGAAGAGAGAGGGGAGGGTGTTATAATGGGTGGAATTTAGGAATTGGTGGATGATTAGAGGAGCTAGAGATAGAGAGAGAGAGAAATACAATTCTTAAGGGTGATGGGGGTATTTTAAGGAGTAGAGAGAGGGAGGGGGGAATTATGTTTTTGAGAAAGATTTTTTAAATGAGAGATAACGAGAGGTGTAGAGAGAGAGAGAGATGGGAGGGAAATCTATAAGTGGTGATTAGGGATTGTGTGGTGGAAGGGGTTAGGAGAAAGAGAGAGAGAGGGGGGGGGTTGGGGAGGAGGGAAATAAGGGAGAACATGGGTATATATGTGGATATATATAGAGAGAGAGAGGGCAGGGATTGTGGTTGGTGGTGGGGGGAATTATAAGAGACAAAGAGAGAGGATAAGTAAGGGCTTGGGATATATGGGAGAGAGATAAGGGAGTGGTTAGTTGTAATAGTAGGAGAGATATAGGAGGGGTTAAGGGTATAGGGGGAAGTTACATGTAGAGACAGAGATAGATAAGGATGAAAGGAGAGAGAATGGGTGTTAGTAGGTTTTGGGAGAGAAAATGGTGGACATTAGGGATATGTGGAGTAGCGATTAAAGATAATAAAATAGGGTTTTAATAATGGTTATGGAGAGAAGGGGAGAGAGAGATATATAGAGAGAGAGGGAAGGAGGAGGGGGGTAGTTATATGTGTATGAGTAGTGCATATGATTGTGAGAGAGAGAGGGAATGGATTTTATGGATTAGGAAGAGAGATAAGAGTGGGGGGTATGTGTAGGTTTAGGAATATTAGGTTGAGAGAAATAAATAAAGTGAAACAGTACAGAGAAGGAGTTGGAAGAGATAGAGAGAGAAATGTTGTAGAAAGAGGGATTTAGGAAACAAATAGGGGGTTTAGGGGTAGGGTAAAAAGGAGTGGCCTCAGGGAAAGAGAGAATGGTTAGGATTACACTGAGAGAGAGAGAGAAGAAGAAGATGTTATAGGTAGAGAGAGAGAGAGATGGCACTTGGGGGTAGGGAGAGAGATGGGGGTTGGGGGTATGGATACATTGATGATGAGTTGGGGCATTAATGATAGAGAGATAGATAAAGAGAGATATTAAGGAGGAGGGAAGTTAAAGAGAAGAGGGAGAGTGGTTAGAGGAAGGGGTGAGGGGGATTAGGAGAAGTATAAATAGAGGGGGGAATTAGGGATACGAGGAGAGAGAGAGAGAGAGAGATTCAGGGGGTGGTAAGTTGTAGGATACATATATAGAGAGAGAGAGAGGATATGGGTAAAGAGATATAGTAGGATAGGGAGGGAGAGTGTTATGAGGTTTGGGGAGAGAGAAAGGACTAGGGGTTATTGTAAGGTGGAGTTAGAGAAAGAATCAAAGTAGTAGCGGTTTAAGGGTTTGGGGGAAGAGGGGAGAGAGAGAATGGGGATGTTCATATGGACTGAGTGAGTGTGGAGTAGGTGGACACATAGAGAGAAAGGGAGAGAGGGAGAGAGAAGTTGTAGTGGGATGGGGATTAAGTGCAAGCAAGAGGGGGTGCTAGAGGTAAGGGGAGTAGGAGAGGGGTTAGGGGCTGAAAGTTGGGAGTTATGAGTAGAGAGATATATATGAAAAGATGATTACATGCATGGTTAGGACCAAATTTGTGCTAGATAAATATATAGATATTTAGGAGTTAAGGTTTTTGGGGAGGATGAGGGAAGTTACATAGAGGAGAGGGTAGAGAGATATAAAGAGATACAGACTAATATAGAGAGAGAGGGGGGTTATTAGGGATAGTGTGAAGGAGGGGTGTTTGGGGTGAGATATATATAGAGAGTGAAGGATTTAAGTTTTTAGGGGGGGGAGAAACTGGAGAGAAGGGAGGGTATAAGTGAAGGAATAAAGAGTGAGAGATGTGCGGGTGATTACTAGTAGTGAGGAAAGGGGTTGTAAGATATAGAGACACATGGGTGGTAAGAGTTAAGATGGGTAGAAGAGATAGAGATAGGGAGGGGGAGAGAGAGATGGAGAGGTAGTTAGTGGTAGGAGTAGGACTAGGAGAGAGAGAAAGGGGAAAGGGTTGGGTCTAGGTGGAGTATTAGGGGTGGCATATAATAAGATATAGTTTTAGTAATAGTTAGGGGGGAGGAGAGAGAGAGAGAGAGTGTGGGGAGGATGTGGCATAGATATAGGGAAATGGGTAGGGATTTGTGTGTAAGAGAGAGAGAGAGAAGGGTGTTAATAGGAATAAGTGGGAGAGAGAGGGGTGGAGGAGAGAA
The DNA here is from genome assembly GCA_001517045.1 of Pseudotsuga menziesii. NCBI lineage: Eukaryota > Viridiplantae > Streptophyta > Pinopsida > Pinales > Pinaceae > Pseudotsuga > Pseudotsuga menziesii. The sequence goes on from LPNX011212118.1 coordinate 52,042, forward strand.
GATATAGAGAGAAAGGGTTGGGTTTAGTGGTAAATAGAGAGAGAGAGAGAGGGAATATGTTAGGGAATTGGAAGAGAGAGAAATGTGTGGGATTTAGGAATAAGTGTAGAGAGAGAGAGATTCAAGGGAAGTAGTAGGTGGAGGAGTAGAGAAGAGAGAGAGAGAGAGAGAGATGGTGATTAGGGGTAATGGTTAGGAGGGATATTAGGGGAGATAAAGAAAGATATATATCGAGGGTGTTAGATGTTTGAGGCAGAGGAGGTGAAAAGCTAGAGAGACATTTGGTGATTAGGAGTAGTAAGGTGGAGGGGGTTTGGGACAGCTAAAGAGAGAAATATTTAAGTGATTAGGGGAATGGGGAGGGAGAGGAAAATTAGAGAGAAGCAAGGTATAGAAAGAAAGAGAGGGGGGGAGAAGGTGGTTAGTGGTGGGGGAAATTATACGAGAAAGAGAGGGATAATGGGTAAGGGATAGGTGTTGTATAGGAGAGATATATAAGGTATGGTGAGTGGTAGGGGTAAGAGAGAGAGAGAGAGATAGGGGATTAAGGTGAAATAGGGGATGGTATAGGTAGAGGGAGAAAGAGGGAGGGTGAGAGAGTAGGTGTTAATAGGTTGGGAGAGAGGGGGGGTTAGGTATAGGTGGAGGAGTAGGGGATAAAGAGATTAAAATAGTGTGTTAATAATGGCCATGGAGAGAGAGGGGAGGGAAGAAGGAGGATGGGGTTACTTGTAGATGTGGGACTAAGGGGTAATTGTTTTAGAGAGAGGGGGAATTGGTATTAGGGATTGGTGCATGAGAGAGATAAGGGTGGAGGTTATGGGTATGTTTAGGAGTAGTGGGTTGAGAGAGATATAGATGAATGAAAAATTTGTAATATGAGGGTTTTTGGAAAGAGGTAGGGGAGGTTTGGGGGAAAATAAAAAGGAAAGAGAGAGGATGGGTTATGACGAGAGAGAGAGGGGTGGGTAGGGAGGTGGTGTTATAACTGGAGAGAGATGGTGGGGGTTAGGTTGTAGGGGAAATGATATTAACATAAACATAGAGAAAGGGGGGAGTATGGATAGTGATAGAGAGAGAGGGGGGGTGGCGTTA
>LPNX011212118.1:53406-107400 GCA_001517045.1 Pseudotsuga menziesii
GGGTAGGGGTAGGAGTGAGGTTAGGTTAGATACGTGATATATATCATGGATTTTAGTTTTTTGAGAGGAGGGAAGCTAGTGATAACAGGGGGTAAAGAGAGAGAAATAATGATGTGAAGAAGTGTACTTAATAGTAGTGGGTAGGAGGGGGGTTAGATATTTCATTAATTTTGGGGTTGGGAGTAGGGAGGGAGAGAGAGAGAGGTTAGGGTTAGAGGAAGAGAAAGGAGGGGGTGATTATAGGTATGGGGGAGGAGATAGGCTAGTGTAGATAAAGAGATGGATAATAGGAGGGTTAAGGGTTTTGTAGGTGGGGGAGAGTAGTGGAGGGAGAATGGTAGGCGGGGAAAGAGACACACACACACACACACACAGAGAGCATACATGGAGGGGGTTAAGAGAGAGAGAGAGGGAGAGGTAGAGGGGGAGATAGAGAAAAAATGTACAAGGAGGGGTTTAAGAAAGAGATAGAAGATAGGAGAATGAGAACAGGGATAGGACTTAGGTAAAGAGAGAGGGTGGATTATGACTAGAGAGAGAGAGATGAGTTAGGGGGGTTTGTGATAGAGATAGATGGAGAGATATATTGGTGGGATTATGGGCTTGGGGAGGTGGAGGAAATTTAAAGAAAAGGGGGTGATAATAGTGTGAGTGAAAAAGAGAGAGGTGTGTGTATAAATGGACATAAAAAGTGGGGGTTAGGTTGTAGGGGAAATAGGACTAGCATAAACATATAGAAAAGGGGTCTTATGGATAGTAGTAGAGAGAGGTTGGGTTAGGGTATTCAAAGTGAGAGGTGGGGTTAGAGAGAGAGAGAGAGAGAGATGAGGGGAAATGAATACAGGTAAGGTGGATGAGTGGGGTTGAATAAGACAAAGAGTAAGATATCAGTAGAGTTAGGGGTATTGGAAGGAGTATGAATAAAGAGAATGGGTTAATACCTAAGGATAGGGTTGGAGTGGTGTAGGTAGAGAGAGAGAGAGAAGTGTGAGGGGGATGGGGATTAAGAGGGAATAGAGGTCTAGGTAAGGGTTTGGGGGTAAAGAGAGTAGGATAGAAGTTAGAGAGAGGTTAGAGGGGTAAGATAGAGAAAGGGATAAAGAGGGATAGAGAGATGAGGTGGTGATTATGGGTAGGGGTAAGAGAGAGGTTAGGGTAGAGAAGTGATATAGATAAGGTATTTTAGATTTATGGAGAGGAATAGGGAAGATAAATAGAAGAGGGTGTAAGGAGAGAGAGAGAGGAGTGTTATTAGTGGTAGTGGGGGGGTTGGGGGAGAGAAAAATAAAGAGATCAACATGGTTAGGGATTTGGTGAGTACTAACGCAATTAGAGAGAAGTGAGGTATATTTTAGTAGTTTAGGGGTTGGGAAAGAGAGAGAGACTAGGAGAGAGAGAGAGAGAGAGAGAGAGAGAGAGAGAGAGAGAGAGAGAGAGAGAGAAGTGTTATGGGAAGGGGGATTAGGTGAGAGGGAATAGGGGGTTATAGGTAAAGGGAGTAGGATATGATTTAGAGAGAGATGGGTTATGAGAAGAGAGGGAGAGAGGTTAAAGGGGAAAGATATAGATATATATATAGAGAGAGGGAGAGAGAGATGATGTGGTGATTATGGGTAGGGGTAAGAGAGAAGTTAGGGTAGAGAAGTGATATAGACCAAGGATTTTAGATTTATGGAGAGGAGGAGTGAAGGTAGACAAAATATGGTGTAAAGAGAGAGAGAGAGAGAGATAAAGGGAGAAGTGTTATTAGTGGTAGTGGAGGGGGGGGGAGGGCGGTGGGGGAGAGAGAAACAAAGAGATCAACATGGTCAATGAGAGATAAGGAGAGAGATAAAGAGAGGTGGGAAGGGAGGTGGGGATTATAAAGGGAGAGAGATGTTGGGGAATGGTAGGTGGTAGGGAGAGCTAGATTAGCATGAACACATAAAGGTGGGTGGATGGATAAAAATAGAGTAGAGAGAGAGTATGGAGTTAGGGGTAGTGAGAGAGAAGGGAGATAGATGAGGGGGGTTTAGGAAGAGAAAGTGTAAGATATCAAAAGGGTTAGGGTTTTGGGAGGAGTATGGATAGAGAGAAGGGGGAAATACCTAAGGAGTGGGTGGATGTGGTGTAAAGAGAGAGAGAGAGAGGTAAGGGGGGTGATTATGGATAGGGGGAGGAGGCGGGTGTGGGGAGAGAAAGAGATAGAGATTAAGAGTTTCAGGGGTTTTGTGATTCATAGAGAATTAGAAAGAATGGAGTTAGAGAGAGAGAGAGAGGAGGTATAAGTGATTTGGGATAGGAGAGAGAGAGGGGGGTTAGGAGTAGGGGATTTAAGAGTAGCACTAAGGAGAGAGAGAGAGAGAGAGAGAGAGAGAGAGAGAGAGAGAGGTTATTAAGAGAACATAAAGAGAGGGGGGTATTAGGTATATGGAGAGAGATGGGGGGGTAATATGGCTAAGGAGAGAGAGATAGAGGGAGAATTCTAGTGGGTTTTGTGAGATAGATAGGGGTGGGTGTTAGGGGTAGGTGGAGTAAGGGAGAGAGATGTGGTTTTAGTAAGAGTTAGGTGATGAAGGGAGAGAAAGAAAGTGGGAGGAGGGATGCTAGTTGTTAGGGTGGAAGTAGGGATTAGGTCTAAAAGAGAAGGGGTGTTAAGGATAAGGGGAGTAGGAGAAGGGTTAGGGAGAGAGAGGGGGGATTATGAGTAGAAAGAGATAAAGAGATAAGGGGTTGATTATGATAAGGCATAGGAGGGGATGAAGGGTATGGAAATAGATAAAATCAGATAGTTTAAGGTTTTAGGGTGGAGGAGGGTAACTAGAGAGAAGAGGGAGTTGATAAAGGTAGAGAGAGGTAGGGGTAATTAGGGGTAGTGGGGAGGAGGGGGTTAAGTGAGAGAAAGTGATATATATTGAGGGGTTTAGTGGTTTGTGGAGGAGGGAAATTAAGGATAAGGTGGGGCATAGGGGAAGAGAAATGAAGTGAGAAATGTGAGGGTGGTTAATGGTAGGGAGATGTGGATTATAACATAGAGAGACAGAGAGAGAGAGGGAGGTTAGTTGTAGAGATAGAGAGAGGTAGGGGGTGATTAGGGGTAGTGGAGAGCAGGGGGTTAAGGGAGATAAAGATATATATAATTAGGGGTTTAGTGGTTTATGGAGGAGGGAAATTAAGGATAATGTGGGGTATAGGGGAAGAGAAATGAAGTGAGAAATGTGAGGGTGGTTAATGGTAGGGGAAGGGGGATTATAACATAGAGAGAGAGAGAGAGAGAGAGAGAGAGGGAGGGATGTTAGTGGTAGGACAAGGAGAAAGAGAAAGGTGGGGTTAACGATTAAGTAGGGGATTAGGGATAGAGAGAGGGAAAGGGAGATAGGGTGGTTGTTAGGGGGTTAGGGGAGACAAAAGTGGGTGGGGGTTAGGGGTAGGTAGAGGATCAAGAGAGAGAGACAATGATACAGCGTGTTAGTAAGGGTTAGGGGAGGATGGGAGAGATAGAGAGGGAGGAGGGGGGTTAGTTGTCATGGTGAGATTAGGGGGTGAGTGTAAGAGATAAAGAGAGATGATAAGGGGTAATTAGGGGTAGGGGTAGGAGGGAGTTTATGGAGATAAATAAATATATATCAAGATGATTAATGGTTTTGAGAGGAGCAGGGAAGTTGGAGAGATTAGGGGTATAATTGAAGAACTATGGAAGAGAGAGAATGAAATAGGGGTTAGGGATTAGATTTATAAGGAGGGGAGAGAAATGAAATAGGTTAGGGATATGGAGATGATGAAGGTGGGTTTAGGGGTAGAGATATATATAGTGAGAGAAAGAGAGAGAGAGAGAGAGAGAGATAAGGGTATATAGGGATATAGATGGTGGGGTCATGGTTAGTGACAAGTGGAGGGAGATTAGCAAAAACATAGAGAGAGGTGAGATTATGGATAGTTTAAGAGAGAGAGAGAGAGAACTTAAGGGGGTGGTTACTTATAGGAGAGAGAGGAGGGGATTAGGGATTAGGTTGAGATATATAGTAGTGGATTTTATTAGTGACCAAATGAGTAGGGGTTTGAGAGAGAGAGAGAGAGAAAGAGAGATTTGAGGGGAAGAGATTAGGAGTTTGAGGGAGGATGGGGATTGGGAGAGATAAATATATAGAGATTAAGAGGTTTAGGGGTTTTGAGAGTAGTAGGGATATTAAATTATTAAATATAAGGGAGATATAGTTAAGGAGTGGGAGACCATGGGTGTTGGGAATATATATATATATATATATATATATATATATATATAGAGAGAGAGAGAGAGAGAGAGATAGGGATTAGTAAGCATTTAAGGAAGAGGGGGGAGAGAGAAAGAGGGATGAAAAATTCTAGTGGTTGATTTGCGAGTAAGGAGGCAAGTGTATATTTGTGAGATAGAGAGAGATGGTTAGGGGTGTTAGGGAGTAGGGGAAGAGAGATAAGGTGGGGGTTAGTGGTAGGTGGAAGAGTATGGGGTTAAGTTAGATCCAACGGGGAAATGATTAGGAGTAGGAGGGAGGAGGGTGGTTATGTGAGAGAAAGGATTAGATATCATGAGGGTTATGGGTTTATGGAAGAGTATGGAAGTTCCAGAAAAGAGGGATATACTTGAGGAGTGGGTGGGTGTGGGAGAGAAAGAGAGAGATGAGGGGTTGATTATGGGTAGGGGTAGAGAAAGATATATATATTTTGGAGTTTATGGGTTTTAGGAGGAGTATGGTAGAGAGAGAGAGAGAGAGAGAGAGAGAGAGAGAGAGAGAGAGATTCAAGTCATGATCAGGTGTAGTGACTATGAGTTGGGTTATAAAATGTAGGTGTTACATGTGTTAAGGTTTAATATTAAGGGCCACGAGGATTACAAAGATTTAAAATTTCAAGGGTTTAAGGCTTATAAAAGTCAAAATTAGTACAATTTATAAATGTTATGTTCTAAAATCTAGTGGTTACAAGTTATATGGGTTCAATGATATAGTGGTCAAAGTAGCTAAGATTCAAAGGGGTTATGTGTGATAGGGGTTAAAGTAGAAAAGGGTTTTAAAGTAAAAAATGTTACAATAAGTAACACTAAGGAAAGATATACTAGATCCTAGGTTGCATGAATAGAGTGTCAACAAAGGGGGGTCCCTCGTTAGACCACTTTAAAAACCTTGTGTAGACATGGTCGACCACCCATCTTGGGGCGTACTGGGAGGGCTTCTCTGGGAGTTACCTCCCTCCACCTATTACTAGCGCAACGGCGTCCCAGTTCCCAGTTACAACTAAAGGCACATGTGTCAAGATACCGAGTTAGGAGATTGTTTCCAGGCAATTTCCTGAAATGGTCCTTTGAAAACACTCTACACATGACTTTCAATAGAAATCCTATGGCCAGCATACTAATGTAAACACTATAGGAAAAATATTTACAATTTAATATCCATAAAACAAATATTTTCTACAAATTTATTCTAAAAAAATCTTTTTGAAAAAATTCTCTCATTAAAAGTAAACAAGATAACAATTATAATCTAAGAAAAAACTAAACTATTTCGACCTCCACATATCAATAAACAATTTCAATGAAACAATTATCAATATTTTGCAAATTTAATGAAAATATTAAATGCATTCTACTATCATAAAATATGCATAAAACCAATTTCAATCAAATTTAATTACAAATATTGTGCAAACTCAATTACAAACACCAATTTTTAAGAAATTTATGTTATTTACTAACATAAAAAAACCCTAATAACTTATTAAAAATTGGTTATATTATTTGTAATCATACTTTCTAATTATCATAAAGTTTTTATCTCATGAAATTCTACATAATAAACAATATAAAAAATTAAACACTCATTTTTAAATTAGAAAATAAAAGTTATAAAATTTCATAAATTTATAATAACTTCATATTTTTTTAGGAGATTGTTTCTAGGAAATTTCCCAAAATGGTCATTTGAAAACACTCTACGCACTACTTTCAATAGAAATCCTATCGCCGACATAGTAACATAAACACTATAAGAAAATTATTTACAATTTAATATCCATGAAAAACAAAGCTTTTCAACAACTTTATTCTTAAAAAAAAACATTGTAAAACAATTTAGTATTATTAAAAGTAAATAAGATAACAATTAAAATCTAACAAAGCACTAAACTATTTCAACATCCACACATATATAAACAATTATCAATATTTTGCAAATTTAATGAAAAAATTCAATACACTCTCATATCATAAAATATGCATAAAACCAATTTCAATCAAATTTAATTACCAACATTTTGCAAACTCAATTACAAGTACCAATTTTTAATCATACTTGTTAATTATCATAAAATTTATATCCCATAAGATTCTACATAATTAACAATAAAAAAAATTAAACACTCATTTCTAAATTAAAAAATAAAAATTATAAAATTCACAAAATTATAATAAATTCATATTTTTAGTAATTATTTTTATTAATACATCATATTTTATATATTATTTTAATCAAGAAAAAATTTAAAAATATTAAAAACTAAAACATTTTGAATGCATTTAAGCTTTGACTAAATCTTTATAATGACAACCGTTTAATTAATTAAATAAAAAAAATCATATACATTTTTCAACCAAAAGGTATGACATCATGACTAGATATAGTATGTTACGTGTCAGAATCACTTTGGCCGTAGAAATTTGTTCAAATAAAAAATTAAATTTGTGCCGCATATTTAGTTATGATTTTAAAAATAGCGGAATATCAGGAATTGAGGGACAACATCTTCAAAATTTGGGGCATGGATATGGGATGTACAGTGAGTGAAAGGGTAAGCAAATTGTACGAAGAATATTTGACGTTTGATTGGCCAGCTTCGTATGACCCACTTATTTGCAGTCCATTTAATTTCTAAAATTTATAAAATTGAAAAACAAAAATTAGAGACAATGTTTACATTGATAAAGATTTAATAAATTTAAACCCAGCAATTGATATATTTAAAAGTCTGACGAAGGCAAAGAAAACTATTAATTGTATGAAGAAGTTAGCTTAGAATCATTGTAACCCAACTCAATATATTTATCTCTTACCAAGAAAGAGGAAGAAAGCAAAAAAGAAATCTCTGAACTTTCTAGATCATGAATGTTATTTTGATTCCTGTAGTTTAAAAGAATAAAAATATATATGGGTTCAATGGTGTTAGGCAAGTTCCATAGGGATTTTCTTGCTAAGAATTAATACACAACCATGATGTTTGAAAAGAAGAAAAAGAGATCAATATACCACCATGATATTTCAGGTAAAGATCTTATTATGCAGATAGTGGAAGTAAATACAAAAACTCCATTCCATCAAATAATAGTAAAAAGATGGAGTTATTCTAAGTAACTGTTAAGAGATGGAAATGAAAGCACATGTTTGCAAGTTTCATAAAATTTTATAAAGATCATATGACAATATAGATATGGAACCTATGAGAATTTAGATCTGGAACTTAATGTACTTTGGCATGACTAAGAAAGTCTTTCCTGCAAAGTAGGTTTATATTGCAACGTTTCTAGGAAATCCATACCATGAAGGGGCAGAACTCTATATAAATGAATAAATCGCATCATTATTTTTTCAAAATATTGTATGTGTTGCAATTTCATTTGAAATTATGAGGCTTCTATCATAGTATAGGGGATCTATAATGAGGGATCTAAATAAAGTAGAAAAAGAGAAATAGAATATAATATTATTAATTTAAAAATAAGTTATTGAATTTATGAAAAAAATAAAATAAGAGTAAATTAATAAAATTCCAAAATAAATTAATAGTTAAGAATATAAATTTTTGAATATTTAACCATCTTTAAAAAAATTGCTAAAATATAACAATGAAAGGTAAGAAAAAAAATAAAATTATAGAAAGAAAAAATTGAAAACATATATTTTAGGAGAAAAAATAAAAGATTGAAAATAGAAAAATAAATGAAAGATATATTTTTTAAATAAATATTAGGGAACAAATAAGTAACCTAATTAACTAAGAGGAATCATTTAAATGTAAAACAAATAAATTTTAAATATTAAGAAAAAATATTAATAAATTAATATAGAAAGTGTAATAAATAATAAAATAAGTTTGGGAATGGTGTAGATTTGGAAGGTGTAAGTGGATGATTTCTCACGATCACACTATGCTTCTGCTTGAATGTGTTTAAAATATGTTTGACCCTTGGCTGGTTTAACTAGCACATGTTAAGATTTTAATCCATTTAGATATTTGTAAGGTTTACAATGTTGGTAATCTATCATTAGCTAAGCAAGACGAAAGGAAAGAGTAAAATCACATGATATTAAAATCATATAAATCAGTTTGTCTGGTTATTAAGAAAAACGATTTTCTACAAACTAGTCTTCTACCTCTTGATGATGGGGTGTTTGATTCAATTATTTGCATGTTACTCTTGTTAGTTGTGTAATTCTTGAAATGATTACTAATTCTTTTTATTTATGTAATAAAATATTAATATTAACTAAAAAAATCATTATTGATAAAAACAACTAATATATGAAAATATATAATTAGAAATAAAACCGAATACTCTAAACTCCATCCCAAATCCAAGTAAAATTCAAATAGCTAGACCAAATACATTGTTGATATCTTGCCTCTTATCTTAAGCTAACTTAAGCTAAGCTCACCCTGTCCCATTATTCCCTCTACCCCTTTGTCGATATCTGTATAAGCACAACTATCTATAGAAAGCCAACCTAATGGAGATCTACTAGTTATGTCGTTCATTTTTATTAATAACAATGTTACGCTTTTAATATGCCTTTAATATTCCTTATAGTTCCAATAGTGATGCCAATCTTTAAAGAATAAGCAATTATTCCTTAGATCCGGGGGCCGTAAAACGTGTTCAACACTAGCTTTATTCGAAACAACAGAAAATTATTCCATCTTTTAAGTCGGCCTTAGCGGCAAAGCCCTCTTATAATTTTTATTTATTTCTAAATAAAAAAAATGAGATGGAAAACTTCTTGTAAATACCTAAATTGGAGTGGAACGTCATCATGATGATGATTGTGAAGTGAGTTATAAATTTTAAGTAGAAAACCTATATAAATAAATAAAAGAGTTGATTTATAACCTAAAGTCTCCAAAGATAATTATGATAACTACAAGGTAATAATTACCATAAAATTACTAGAATATTTATGGAGAAGAAAAATTTTGATTGGAACAAATAATTACAACAAAATGATAAAAATAATTTATCAATATAAAAAGATCATAGGTTTTATGAAAAATAAATTAAAATAATAAAAATATATGATTAATTAAAAATAAAAAAAATAAGTGTAATAATTGAATAATGAAATATAAAAATAAATAGAATTATATAAAAACATTAAAATCATTATCTTTAAAAAATAAGAATTTAAGATAGAGTAAAATAAAGAAAATAATAAATTTTAATTACTAAAAATTAAGAGAAAATTGATAATAATAAAAAAATAAAAATAAAGAGCTATAATAAATTAGAAGAAATAATTAATTAAAAAACTTTATTAAAAAAAAATTGAAACTTCAAGTATAAGAAAAAATGGATAAACATTATAATAAAAAATCAATTTTTATAGGCTTGTCTTAGCCTAGAATAATAAATCAAATTGGAGGATGCAACCCTTAATTGTTTTCCAAAATCATGCTGGCATATAGAAAAAGATTAAAAAAAAATATGAATTTCAAATACTAGGAAAAACCTAATCATGTAGGATCAAATATGTTATTAACCATCATCATAATTGAAATTTTATCCATAAAATTGATTTAATTTAAACTATAGGTAGGATCTAGCATGCATGCAAGGAATATTTTGTATCAATTATTAGGACTCTATATGTCATAAGCATGAATATAGATAATTGAACTTTTATCGCATAAAATTGATTTAATTTAAACTATAGGCAGGAATGCACTATATAAATTAGACCTTATAAATCATCAAATATGAATATATTCATAACCCTATAAGTCATCAAATATAAATATAGAAGACTGTTCTGTTTTTAATTAAGTATTTTTTTAGATTTTATAATAAAGTTTTTTTTGAAAAAATAATTACTTCTCAATAAAAAAAATTATACTATTAATATATTAGTTTTTTTGTTTCTAAACTATTTTTATTAGTTTTTATTTTTTTACTGTCTTTTTTCCTATTAATAACAATCTTTCTAAATCAATTAATAACATTAATCCTTCTAAATATAGTTCAGTATGGAATCTTATGAAGTCCCAGTTGTGAATTTTGAGTTTTAAAAATGTTTCATTTTACAGTCCAATGATAAAATCATATTGCTTCCGTGAATCTGGTCCTCCCTATTTTCTTTCACGCCCACGCCCACGCCCACGCCCGCTTTTGTATGTGTTTGATGGTTCTTTATTTCGTTGTTGTTCAAAGTTGTGAATTAATGGACAAATGGAATTCAAGGGTCAGCTCCATGTTTTGACTCCATACGTTTTTTTCATTTTACTGACATTAATCTTTCAAAAATAATATGTTCATCACGAGTCGCATGTCGATCAAACATTTCTTTTAAGTGCAAATTGGTCTACCAAACAACATAGGTTACATTTTCTAAAGTCAAGCCTACACACAAAAAGAAATAGAGGCATTTAAAAAAACGAGTGGTAAAATAGATTTAAAATAGTTCATAAAATAGATTTAATTTAATGTTTAATAATCTTGACCTTGTATACTGTTTTCAATATTATGAAACAATTACGGGATGTAATCATAGATACAACCGTTCAACGGTACTGCAGAGACTTCTTTTTCAATATGGTTAACCATTATTTCTAATTGGAATAAGTACTATTGCCTATTTATTTCTGTACAATTAAACTATCTCTTTTGCGCGATGTTTTCCTTGATGAGGTATTTATAGGTAATTAAATCAATAATTCTTTTTATAATTTAAAAACAAAAAATTAAATGTAAATGTCAGAACTAGTATTCATCTAATACAAATCATTTGAAAATTCATCTAATACAAATCATTTAAATCTCTGAAAGAAAAATGAAAGAAAAAGAAGTTTAAAAGAAAAATGAAAGAAAAAGAAGTTTAAATGATATTATTAGAATTATATTTTGGAACACATTTAATTAATTTTTTTAACATATAATTCAATGCATGAAAAAATCAAATCAAACATCATTCTCGTGGATTAATTTCAATTACAATGACATCAAATAAAATAATAATAAGAATCGACACATTTAATTATCCATTTGTTTCTATAATATATAATTTAATACAAGCATATCAAATCGACATCAAATGAAATAATAATAAAAATCATAAACTAATTAAATTAAAATAAAAGGTTTAAAATTCCTAAATCCATTTTCTAAAACCTAATTACAACTAAAAAATAATAATATACTGACCTGAATGTGCTGAAGTTGGATCAAGCCCATGTCCCTATAATCATTTTGTTGCCCAAATGCATCTGAAAAAACAGAAACAGAAAACATATCAGGAGAAAGAAAACATATCAAATATGTTTTCAGATAACCCTAATAAAAAAACATATCAAATATGTTTTAACCTAATAATGCAAAGAAAGATAGAAACAATATCAAATATCATGAGAGCTGATGTCACGGATTAAATATATAATCAATCTAAGAATTCACATTCATTTAGTAATCAATCTACAAATTCAGAATCACTTACTGCAAATCAAATGTAATCAATCTAAGAGTTGATTCGTTTACTGCATACCTTTGATACGTTGAAGTTCTCTGTGAAGGCAGGGTTCTCTTCATCAACTCTCACTGTTGAAAATTGCTTCTGCTTTTTCTTTTGAAGTAGGTTTTTCCCTTAGATTGAGCATCCACTTACAAAGGACAGAACCACATGAAAACAAATATTTCTATTTAGAATTATTCATTTCAAAATTCAAAATCAACCAAATGAAAGAAAATATAAAAAACATATGGCATGAAATCGTTGTTCACCTTTGCTCAAAAGAGTTGGGAAGTTTGCAGGTGTGTTAATCCAGCATTAACAACGACGCCAAGAATATTGACAGAAACCCAAAAAATATGAAATGCCCAAATGCCCAAGCATCAAATATGTTATCCCGACATAAGGCACTTATACTTATGATTACGATTTAAAAATAAACATACTCCAAACGATCATGACCGGTTTAATAAACATATTTAAGAGACACAAATTTAGAGAAATCAGTGTAGATCCCAAGGAAAAGTCCTGTTGCAAAATAGCCATTCGGCTATTGCAAAGGGTGAAACCTTCTTCTTCTTCCGATAAGCCTAAACCCTTTACAAGCCTAAAGCCGATCCAGTTGTATGTATGCCAATTGTCTCCTGCCGCAAACCACAAAAACTAATTTAAAACAAACCAACACGAAATAATATACAAACAACAAATAATATACAGTTACATAAACAAATTCAGAGCAAGCTAGAAAACCTAATTGAGAACAAACCAACACGAAATAAGGAACAATCTAACATATAAATAAATCAAGGAGAAGGAGGAGCAGTAGCACAGAGATATAAAAAGAAGCCAAACCCTTCAAGAGATATCAAACGAAGCCAAACCCTTGAAGAAATATAGGAGCGGGAGCATGCGAGAACAAGAAAACACATACAGGAGCAGGAGCAGGAGCTGGAGCTGGAGCAGGAGCGGGCGAGAAAGAAAATAGGGAATTAGAGAAGATTTACGGAAGAAATATGCTTTTCCGTGACAGCTTTTACCATCCAACGGTAAAATGATTCCATGACCGCTTTTTCTATCTAACAGTAACTTAACTGAAAACGTTTCAAATTTAAATGGTTGGTGAAATTTATTTTAAAGACCCTTTTTTCTCTCCAACTATAATTTAAATTAAAATGTTTCAAATTTAAATGTTCGGTCCAATTTATGTGAGAAATTCAAATTAATTTGTAATTATACAAAATTATTATTTCACAAGGATAAAAAATACCATAATTTACAAGATCATCTTATAAATTTAATTAAAAAAATTTTCAAATTGAAATGCTCAGTGAAATTTATTTTAAAATTCAAAATAATGTGCAAGTACAATATGTAATATGTGATATAAAATTATTATTTTTATGGTATATAAAATTATTTTTATGGTATATAAAAAAAATACCATAATTTATAATATCATATTATAAATTATATTAAAATATAAATTTATATTATATCTTTTTTTTCTTTCACCATAGTTTAAAAGCTTTATATTTTAAATTTTATTTAATAATTCAACCAATACATTAACTTCTAATAAAAACATTACATAATACAAATAAAGTAAACAATATAAATCTTAATACAAGAGAATCACAAATCACTTAAGTGCCAAAACTAAGATTTTAATGTTATTTGATAATTCATCGCATAAAGACCGTTTAGTCTATCCAATAGTGACTTAATTTAAAATGTTTCTAATAATTTGAAACAATTAGTGAAGTTTATTTTAAAAGATTAAATTAATTTTGTAAATGCAACATGTTATATCAAATTAATTATTATTTAATAATAATAATAATAAAATACCAGAATTTATAATATTATCTTATAAATTATACTTAAAAATGAATTTATGGTATTTTTTTTGGTTCCACCATAATTAAAAAACTTTATATTTTAAATTTTATTTAATAGTTTAACAAAAACATTATTTTTTAATAAAAAGATTACGTAATATAACTTAAAAAATAATATAAATCTTAATACAACTCAATCATTTAGATGCAAAGCTTCATATTTCAATTTTATTTAATAATTTTTCAAATATACCTTATCCTTCAATATAATTTAATAACTAACTTATATGATTTTCCTCTTACACTCTATGGATGCACCTAAAGGAATGATGCTAGCTTGATTATATCGAGTAAAAATTTAATTTTTATAAATTATTATAATTAAATTTAAGAATATAACATTTTACTTATGTATATATTTAACAATATTATAAAATATATTTTATAAAAGACTAAGGTTCTTTTTATTAAATTTTATTACCAACTTTGTTATTTCTTCTAATTCAGTCGAGAGGCACCAGTATGAAGGAGATCTTGTAAGTTTGTCGATATTGTGTTTTAATGTTTGTTACTAACCAAATAAAAAATAAAATTTTAATTATCCCCCAAAATAAATGTGAACCACAAAACAACCTAATATGGGGAGATGTTGTAATGTTCCTTCCTCATAAAAAAATAAAAATAAAAAGTTTAATTATTCGCCAAAAAAAAAAATGTTGATCAGAAAAACAACACAATACAGGGGAGATGTTGTAATGTTCCTACTTAACAAAATAATAAAAAATAAAAAATTGAATCATCCGTAAAGAAAATGCTGGCCTTGTCCTAAACAACCCATGGTTTTATTGTACATGGTATAGGATGGCGTTGCAAATGGTTTTAAAACCATGCCTTGCACATGGTTTTAAAACCATATATGGGAGAGATGTTGTAATGTTTATATGTTGGATATATATAATATTAAATATTAATAATAAAAATATTATATGTCTACCTTAAATGAAAAGATGCCTCTTTTGGTTTAAATCAAATCAATAGCTCCTTGAGCGCAATACTTAATAAGAGGTTTGCACCTCCAGAGATTTGATCCCTCAGCCTAAGATTTGGATCTATGCTCGTGTAATTTAAATTAAGTTGAGTAGTTCTTTAAAACTTTAAAACTTCAAAAAAATTAAATTTAAATATTTCTTTGATTTTTGTTAATAATTATAATGAATTTTATATCTTAATTTATTTTTACATAATAATATATAATTATTTTTTATTTGATATTATATTATGTATACTTCAGTTTTCACTAAAGATAAAATGTGAACATATATCTTTTCATAAAACTCATGATCTCTTGAACTAATTTTTTAGACTAAAATTACATATATATATATATATATATATAGACATCTTTTATATAAAATGGATATGGTAATTTTTCTATAAAATATAATGTATATAATTATGTCAATGCAACATTTAATTACAAGTTGAGCTGGTAGGTTTAATGATTAAGAACATGTCTTTCCTCCTTAAAAGTTTCAAGTTCAAATTTGTTGTTTTATATATTAACAAACCTTTAAAATTATTGTTTCAAAAGTGAATATACAATTTCAAGGACTTAACATAATTAAAATAATTTAACAACAAAAATGAAGATTATATTTTATAATTATATATTTGGAACCACCATGTTTGTTGTGCCTAAGTCTAATTCAAAGTAGCAACTTAAAACACCATATGAGTAAAGGAGCACAATTCCTCTTAATTGAGTGCATTACTAAACATACATGCTTTCTATATACATCCTAATTGTTCACACAAGCACAGCTCAATACTAAATATCCCCTAAAGTTGTAATATAATGGCACCCATATTGCCACTCAGAGATAAAATCTCATAATAAGGTTATTTTGGGTGAATTAAGGCCTCATACATGACCCTACCCTATTCTCTTCTAGAAGTAGAACCCCCTCCCATTAAGAGCATCACTAAGACTAGGTACTTGATGTACAAGTACACGGAAAATAACATCGGAGACCGGAGACATCCTGAAATTGCTTTAAAATCTAATCACTTGATCAACTTAAACTCAACAAAGGAGGGTGCAAAGACACCATGGATTGGTTAAACGATTAAGGGATTGAAAAAAATATCACTTTGAAAGATATCAATAAAATTAAAATTACTATCACATCTACATTTAAAGAGAAAATGTGGTGTTAAAAATAATTAAAGGTTAAAATAAAATTAAGATATTATAAGGATGTTATTAACCATAATATGAAACATAAAAAATGTATCTCTATGTCAACTAATTGGAAAGAGAAAATTAAAATAGCCAAGATAAGAATGAAATCTTATGATATTCCTTGTGAAATAGGACACTGGACAATTCCTAAAACATGATGTCTCGAAAGGACTTTCCATATTTATGAAGCTACGAGTGTCGAGAATGAAAGTCACTTTCTCTTAAAATTACATGTGTACACCCACATTAGATTACAATTTCATAATATTTTCTATAATAAAAACCTCCATAACCTTTTAAAATTTCATAACTATGGCGACCTAGGAACGCTTCTTTCTAAGATTTTTGAGCACCATTTTTTTTTACAAAAATCCATTTAATCCTCAAGGTCCAACAGACTAGGCTTGGTCTTAGTGGATGTAATGGGGATTTATCCCATACTATGTACAAAACAAACTACCTTAGATCAACCAGATCTAAGGATTGAGTTCATGGTGCAAGGGATTTCTCGACCTTCACTTACAACAAGCCATAACAAACTAATTTTTATGATTTTATATTTTTTACTCTAACTAAAAACAAAAGAAAAAACATACCTTGAAATTGGGCCACTACATCCATTTGAGAAAATGGTCCATAGGCTCCCATGATCCTAGTCTTCGATCTTCTTCACCAATGGTTGTCAAATGGAAATGGATCAAGGAGGGTATGGAGCAAGCTCAACATACATCATGGAATGATATGGAAAAAGTATGGGAATGATTAAGGAATCAAAATTGTGACTGAAAATTGGAAAAAAAAGTAAAATTGTTTGTGAGCAAACCTTCACAATGTATTTATAAGATGATCTAGGATTTTCTCAGCCATTCTATTTCATTGCGCATGGTATTTGTCCATGGTTTTCGACCCATTTTCTTTTGAGGGATTTTCGGTCCTTATTTCCACCTTTCACACACCTGGGTTACATGGCAGAAATCTTCAAGCCACTCGGTGTGTCCTTGGGGGCAGGTCTCCAGTCAAGGCTGTCACCTTGTTTTTGACTCCTCTGTTCAGGCTAACTCCTAACGAAGCCAAGGGGGGTAGACCGTACTAAATTACTAAGGCTAATTACTTAGTGTGATGGTGTTATATTAATTAGTTGTTTAGGTGTTTTGAAATTAACCAGTGGAAACAAAAGATAACAAGATGCAAGATTTAAAGCATATAAGCATAGTAATGACACTCAATATATTGATAATCGAAAGAATTGATCAAAGTAAATCACCAGTGCCTTAAATGGAGTCAACGGAGAAAATGTGCTTCCATGTGCTTGAATGAATGTTTTTGCAAATGTCTCTTGGTAGATTTTAAATTAATGTGGAATGTGAATGAATTAAATTAGGTGAAAAGGGGACTCTAGATATACCCGAAGGGTACTTGGAGTATGTACAAAAGTAAACTTTCATGGCTACCCACAAAGTTTTTGTGGGCTGCAACGGAGTCTCAAAGACTATTGTTCATAATGTACCCATCACGGTGTCACATAAATCAACTCCTCGAGGTCACTTTCTAGTTGTTCCCACTCCTTTGGGTGTTTTGCCATTGCTTACAGTTTGTTCAAGGCGTTGGATTTTCACCTGATGGTTTGTCAATTTGGGAGGTGAGGACTAATTAATCTAGTCACTCAAGCATTTTTGATGCAGCTTAACTGATCGGACAAACCGCAACCAAGTAAAGAGCGTACACATTGGAGTCTTCATTATTTTTAGTAAATTTTAAAAGAGGTGTTCTTATTAAAAAGAAAACCCTCCAGGAACCTCTTTCGGTCCAAGTGGACCTCAATTGAGGAATAAAGGAGGGATCTATTTTGTTATGATTATCAAAACAATAAATTAAAAATGGAATGAGAGATACACAACACTGATTTTGGAATTATTCCTACCACGCATCTCTTTCCCCTTGCGGGTCAATCGGGAAGTCGTGGGGTACGTTGTATGATTACTTTTGAATTGAAAATATGGAATAATGAAAAATATTATCAAATTATACCATCATGTATTTCAATACTAAACTAGAAAATAAAAAATGGAAAAATGCAAAAAATGAAACGGACGCGAATCCCCCGGGGGGGGGGATGGGGAGCGGGCTTGAAAGAGCCCACTCAAAAGATATTTCTTTTTATTATTATTGGTTAAAATATCATAAAAATGACATATTAGAATCCTCTTGGTCCTTATACGGGATTAAACCAAGATCTTACAACTTTCTAAAATTTTAAGATTTCAGTCAAAGGGGAGACCCATTGGGGGGATTTGAACGATCCCGAGGCCACTTTCGAACAACAAATTATCTTCTTTCTATTATTCCTTATAAAGGAAAATGATCATGCTAGAATGAAATATTCCCAAAATCACTTTAAGAGTACCTTTGGGTCAACTTACTTTAACTCGAACAAAACAAAGTTAAAACTAGCTAAACCAGTGAAAAAAGAACCAAGGAAAGCAAGCTTTCCTTGGGATCTTGGCTTGCTATTTGTGAATCCAATGAAATATGCATTGATTTCTGTATTTAATCTTTTTAAAACAGAAAAGGAAATCTAGAGCATGCAACCTATGGATTCTCTTTAAATTGCCATGCAAAATGGACGATTTCCCTAAGCTAGATCTAGAATGTTGAATGATACTTTTCAAAAATGAGATCTAGACTATGAGATTTGAAATAGTATATCTATGTAAACTAAACTCTGAAATTGATAGATTTAAAATATTTTAAAGCTGCAAACAAGTAACCGGACTTTTTTTAGAAAAAAATGGAGGAAGAGGAAAACAAGAGAATTTGTTGCTGGAAGCCTTGAAGATCAACCGTGGATCTTTCTGGTGGAATGTTGAGGGACTATGCCTTTGAATGGTTTTGGAGAGAGTGAAGAAACAAACTAGGTGGGCATCCTCTCCAATCTAGGAACCTGCACATTAGAGGAAATTTCAACTCAAAATGGGCCTCCTAAAATGAATTAATAAAATAATAGTTAAAATAATAAAATAATATTTATTAATTTTGGAGGAAGAAAAGATAAAAACTACATTTTTGTTTGTATTTTTGACATATCTTCCTGTGTTTTTACTCAAATTTCGATCGGGAGAGATCTTTGGATGCGGAATTAAATTCCGCATCCAACGAGTACCCACTCAACATACTTTTGACGGACCCCGCTACCCAAAAAACAAGAAATACCTGAAAAAACGGAATGACGGGTATTTCTTGTTTTTGGGGTAGCAGGGCCCATCAAAAGTATGCCGAGTGGGTACTCGTAGGATGCGGAATTTAATTCTCCATCCAAAGAGCTCTCCCGATTGAAATTTGAGTAAAAACACAGGGAGATATGTCAAAAATACAAACAAAAAAATTAGTTTTTTTTATGACACCTATCCCCAAATTTATATTAAAAACGTGTTTAAGACCTGTACGGCATTTCAAATTTAAAGCAATTTCATTGGCTAACACATGATGACATGGAATTTGAATAAAAGTTAAAAGGCCCATTTTGAGTTGAAATTTCCTCTAATGACTGAATCCAAAGGCTTGCCAAAATATTTGTGAGATCTGGTTAATACATACATAGAGATTTTAGAATAACATGCATATAAAATTATAAAACATGTTGAATCTATATCTCTAAACATACATCAAAAAGGAAAGAGATGGACAATAAACTTATTAACAAACTCCTTTTCTATCAATATTATAATAAATTTATTATCAATCTTAGCAATAAATCCACAAACAATCAACAAATTATGAACATAGCTACAGGTTATCTCAGTAAAACATGGCAATTCTCATCCACACATACAATGACATGACACCATGTTTCCTCCAAGGTTTCACTTTATTCCAATAGAAAAATATATTACATAGTATTACAACAGCAATAACTCCTCAATCCAACTCTTGCTAACTCGAGAAGGAGGCAGCCATGCTTTATTTATACACAAAATTGAAACCCCAGCCCAGAGGGGGCACAAATCCCAAGGAGATAGACCACTGTAGTTGAAGGAGAGTCCATCAATGCATGATTTGAAGCTGAACTAAGATTCTACTATGTCTAACTGTCAATCGGGGCGCTGATTGAGCTGACACATCAACCTATTGACTAACACATCAACCACAGAGCTTCCAGAAGAGCCAACTGTTGATGTATTTGTAACTTTGGAATGTATTCATCTATGTATATTATGTATTGTGACCCAATGTTTATTCTGAGATGTATCTATTATGTATTTGATTCATGTTGGCATTCCCTGATGTTCTGATCAGGAGGATCAATAATGTAAACAAGTCATGTCAAGTCATAGTGGGTAACCCTCCAATTGTGTAAGGGTTAAAGTCCCCGCAGTTCTGGGGCACTAGCATTATTAGACTCTCCTAGTAGAGGTCAGCCCTAGTAGGGTTTTAGTCGTGGGGATTAGTATAAATAGAGAGTTGGGATCTCTATTTAGCACACATCATTCACACACTCAAGTGTAGCACATAGTTGAGGAAGGAGAAGAAATTGGGGCTAGAAAAGAAGAAGATTACTGTTGTCGTGAGTGCATCTTACTGTTTTGGGGTTTTACATCTTATGCTGATTCTATCTCTGAGGAAGTTGTGGGGTTTTCTCCATTTATGGTTTCCCTGATCAAAAAAACTGTTTTCATTGTCTCTTGTGTTTGATTGTTGTACTTTTTATTCTCTCAGTAAAGATCCTAACATAATGCTAGCTTAATGTTGAAAAACTAACATGGTATCAGAGCTAACCTAAGAAGAAGACAATGTGCAGCTGCGGGAACTAGGGATTCCTAGTTTGTGGATCTTCCTCCACAGATTTTTAGCAAAAGTAATGTGGAACAACTCTCCTTGTTAGGGTGCATCTTTCTGTCGAAGCAGAATCCAATTCTGAGGTTTTTCAGTTTCGGACCTGTCACTACTGTCGGAAATTAGGGCTTTTCACACAAGAGGAATTTTTTAGTGAGCCTAGGCCTGGATTGATCTCCTCCCCAAAATCGAAGTTAGGGACAAATTTCAAGGCATTTGGGTGGACAGAACTTTGAAAAAGAAAAACCCTAATTTGCTCCTGAACCAGCTCTACAAGATTTTAGCTCAAGTTTTAGATCCGACATCTTGAACCTGGTAAGATCTAAAATCTTTTGTATTTCCATTTTAGGTTCTCAGTTAAGATTTCTCATCATACCAAGCTTGATGAAAATCTTGAGGGAGCTGATAACTTTCAATCCTGGAAGTATAGGATCTCCTTGGTCCTGGAAGAAAATGAATTAGACTCCTACATCCATGAGGAGGTTCTAGTTCCATAAGGAGATGAGGAAAAGGCCTTACATAAGAAGAAGATGGTTATGGAAAAGAGGATCATTGCTGATTCTATCAAGGATCACCTTATCCCACAGGTGTCCTCTCTCAAGACACCTAAAGCTATGTTTGATGCCCTAACCAAATTGTTTGAAGGGAAGAACATCAATAGG
The DNA here is from genome assembly GCA_001517045.1 of Pseudotsuga menziesii. Taxonomy (NCBI): domain Eukaryota; kingdom Viridiplantae; phylum Streptophyta; class Pinopsida; order Pinales; family Pinaceae; genus Pseudotsuga; species Pseudotsuga menziesii. Next base: position 74,699 of record LPNX011212118.1, read on the forward strand.
AAGATGACCTTGAGAAACCAACTGAAGAATGTGAAGATTCAAAATGCAGAAAAAATCTAGTCTTACTTCACAAGAGTTTCTCACATCAAAGAGAAACTAGAAGCAGTTGATGAAGAAGTGGAAAATGCAGAGATTGTAATGACTACATTGAATGGCCTTCCTAGGTCATGGGATTATTTCATCCAAGGAATCTGTGCTAGTAAGAAGTTATTCAAGTTCAACAAACTATGGGAAGAGTTCTATCAAGAAGAAGCTCGGATAGCAGCTCGAGAAGAGAAGATGGGAAGTGAATACCAAGCTCTTACGGTACACTCCAAGTCAAGCAAGAAAATATCTCATGGTTCCAGAGGTAAGCACTTTCACAAAGATAATACTAGAAAAGATGTATCTAGGATCATATGCTATACTTGTGATGAAGCAGGACACTATGCAAAGAATTGTCCTAACAAACAGAAGATAGTAAAGAAGAGAAACAAAAGAAGACATCATGCTCATGTTGCAGAAGATGATGAACCATCCAGAAAGAGATCCAGATATGAAAGTGAAGATTCTTCAAGCGAGGATGAATATGTTTTGATATCAACTCTCACAGGTAACATTACTCATGGTAGTAATGATTGGCTTATAAACATTGGGGCTTCCAAACATATGACTGGATTCAAGGAATCCTTTGTGAGACTGTCAGAGCATGAATCACCTCACAAGGTAAAGCTAGGAGATGACTACCAATATCCAATAAAAGGTAGTGGGGAATATTTATATAAGTTAGACTCTGGAAAATCCCTAACAATGAAAGAATTATTGTTTGTGCCAGGACTCAAGAAGAACCTTCTTTCCATATCAGCATTAGATGCAAAAGGAATGCGGGTTGCATTCATAGATGGTCAAGTCATCATGTGGCCAAAAGGAAAGACTATCGATGATGTGGTAGTAATTGGAGAACAAGAAGGAGGATTATACAAATTGAAGGGCCATCCAGAACAACCCTTGGTCCATGACACAGTAGAGCCAAGTGAACTTTGGCATAGAAGGCTTGCACATGTGCATTACAGAGCACTACCTATTGCAAGAAAAGCTATCGAAGGTCTTCCAAAAATTCAAGCAAAACATGATGGGGTCTACAAAGGATGTGTGAAAGGAAAGAATACAAAGAAAAAATTTCCAAGCAGTGAAAGAAAAGCAAAAGGAATCTTGGAAATCATCCACTTTGATGTATGCGGTCCTATGTCATCAAACTCTGTAAGCGGGTATGCATATTATGTTTCTTTTATTGATGACTTTTCTAGGAAGACACGGGTTTACTTCATGAAGAATAGAGACCAAGTATTCAGTAAGTTCAAAGAATTCAAAGCCTTGATCGAAAACCATACTGAAAAGAAGATCAAGACCATTCGATCAATAATGGTGGGGAATTCACTTCAAATGAATTCAAAAAGCTATGCAAAGAATCAGGGATTAAGAGGGAGTTGTCCACTCCTTATAATCCACAATAGAATGGGGTTGTGGAATGGAAGAACATAAATATCATGGAAGCTGCAAAAACAATGCTTCATGATCAAGACCTTCCTATGCATCTTTGGGCAGAAGCTTCCAGAACAGCTGTGTATGTACAGAACCATACTCCACATAGAGTACTCGACAACAATAATCCTAAATAAGTCTTCTCCTACAAGAAACCAAAAGTTAGCCATCTCAGAATATTCGGCTGTCCTGTGTACATCCACATTCCAAAAGAGAAGAGGACTAAATTAGATCCTTCAGGAAAGAAGGGTATATTTGTGGGATACTTTGAAAGCTCGAAGGCTTACAGAATATATTTCCCAGGATATAAGAAGATTGAGATCAACAGGGACGTGACATTTGATGAAGACACAACTTACAACAAATCCAGAAAGAGACCTGCTGAAGAACCTGAAGAAGCAAAAGCACCCAGAATTCATGATACAACCATGAATGAAGAAACTCGAGAAGAATATCGAGAACTTGAAGAACCACAAAGACTTGTAGATCCACCTCTGGAGAAGAATCCTCATAAGAGGAAACTTTCTTAGGTATGAGAACTTATCCAAGGTGCAGAAAGATATGGGGCTCCAGAAGAGAATCATAGAGAAAGAAAGAGGACCAAATCCTATTTCGGGTATGTAGCTTTACTATGTGATTTCATTGATAAAGAACCTTCCAGTTATGAAGAAGTGACAGAACGGAAAGAATGGAAGGATGCTATGATTGAAGAGTACCAATCGATCATGAAGAATGATTTTTGGGATGTTGTACCAAGACCAGAAAGGAATTCAGTTGTAACTTCCAAATGGATCTACAAGATTAAACATGCTGCAGATGGTAGCATTGAAAAGTATAAGGCAAGATTTGTAGCTCAAGGTTTCTTTTAGAAAGAGGGAATAGACTATGAAGAGACCTTTGCACCTGTAGCTAGATACACTTCCATTAGATCAGTACTTTCTCTGGCTGCAATGATGAAATGGAAGATACACCAAATGGATGTCAAGACTGCTTTCTTGAATGGTGTAGTGGAAGAGGAAGTTTATGTAGAACAACCACTCAGTTTTGAGACACATGACAGGGAGTCTCATGTATGCATATTGAAGAAATCCCTGTATGGTTTGAAACAGGCACCCAAGACATGGTATAGCAGAATTGATAGCTTTCTATCCAATTTGGGATTTACCAAGAGTAAAGCAGATTCCAACCTTTACTACAAGGTTGAAGATGGAAACTCAGTGATGCTTATACTATATATAGATGATATGTTTGTGATAGGTATGGATGGGTTGATTACTGATACAAAGAGAAATCTTTCTGCCGAGTTCGAGATGAAGGACTTGGGTATGATGCATTACTTTCTAGGTATGGAGGTGTGGCAGAGTGTGGATGGAATCTTCCTTGGACAAGGGAAGTATGCAATAGAGATCTTGAAGAGGTTTGGGATGCTGGACTGCAATATTATGGCCACACCTATGGCATCGAACCTGAAGCTATTGAATGATGCTTCTTCAGAGATAGTTGATGCTATGATGTATTGTCAGATGATTGGGTCATTGATGTACCCAATGAACACGAGACCAGACATTTTCTTTGCTGTGAACACCTTGAGCCAGTTCTTGACAAATCCGAGAAATGTTCACTTGATTGTTGCAAAGCATATTTTGAGGTACTTGAGGGGTACAGTTGATTATGGGCACAAGTATGATGTGAATCAAAAGATTAACCTAGAGGGTTATGTTGATTCAGATTGGGTAAGTAGTGCCATTGATAGGAAGAGCACTTCAGGGTGTTGCTTCAGTATGGGATCAGGTGTGATTTCTTGGTTTAGCAGGAAGCAATCCTATGTGGCACTGAGTACAACTGAAGCAAAGTATGTCACAGCTTGTTTAGCTAGTTGTGATGCAGTATGGCTGAGAAAGCTACTGTCTGATTTATTTGATCTCCAGATGGATGCTACTTGTATACATTGTGACAACTAGAGTTGCATAAAGTTGTCAGAGAATCTAGTGTTCCATGACAAGTTGAAGCATATTGAGATCAAGTATCACTATATCAGGGATATGGTACCAGAGAGGAGCAATGAAGCTCCAGTATGTTGCAATGGAGGAATAGATAGCTGATGTGTTGACAAAGCCATTAGCCAGAGTGAAGTCCGAGTACTTCAGGGAGAAGCTTGGTGTTCTTCAGATCGAGGTTTCCTCCAAGGGAAAGTGATGAGTCCCAAATCCATTCTGACAAGCAAGTTAGATATAAGGGCTGAGCCATTCTATCATGGTGAGAGGATTTAGTTCCTTCCATGTCAGATGTGAGTGCTGACCATTATGTCGAGTAGAACAGATGTAAGGGCTATCGCCATTTTGATGAGCAGGTCAGATGTAAGGACAGAGCCATCCTATTCATGGCTAAAGGATTTTGTTCCTCCCATGTCAGATGTGAGTGTTGGCCATTCTATCGAGTAGGACAGATGTAAGGGCTACCACCATTCTGACAAGTAGGTCAGATGTGAGTGCTGGCCATTCTGATGTAGGATGAGCTCCTACATAGATATAAGGGATACCTACTTTATGACGAGTAGGTTAGATGTGAGTGTTGGCCATTCTGATGTGACTGTAGGGTTAGCTCCTATATGATCAGATACAAGGGATACCTCCTTTCTTATGAGTAGGTCAGATGTGAGTGCTGGCCATTCTTATGAGTAGATCAGATGTAAGGGCTACTTCCTTTCTAACGAGCAGGTCAGATGTGAATGCTGGCCATTTTGATGAGTAGGTCATATGTAAGGGCTACCAAATACCTATGAGGAGGTAGGCATACACCCAGCATGAAATAAGGATGGCTCTGTAGAACTTCCTGTGACAAGAAGAATCATGAGATAGCACACATGATGATGACTAGATGAGATCCAGATCAAGCTATGATCCAGATCCAATTATGATGACTCCAAGAGATCCAGATCCAGTGATGATCTAGATCCAATAGTGATGATCTAGATCGAGTGATGATCCAGATCTAGTCCAGTGATGATCCATATTGAGAGATGATCCAGATCCTGTGATGTTGATCCAGATTGAGAGATGATCCAGATCTAGTGATGATGTCCCATGATGATCCAGATTGAGAGATGATCCAAATTTGAAGAATGAATTTGACTTGAAGACGAAGATGACTTGAAGACTCAGAAGACTCGATATGTAGATAACAAGATGATCTAGTCGATACAGAGAAGAAGACCAGTGCTGAAAATTTTGTCGAAAGAATACCTTCCTAGTTAAGAGGGAGTCTTGATGTATTTGTAACTTCGGAATGTATTCATCTATGTATCTTATGTATTGTAACCCGATGTTTATTCTAGGATGTATCTATTATGTATTTGAGTCATGTTTTCATGCCCTGATGTTTCGATCGGGAGGATCAATAATGTAAACAAGTCATGTCAAGTCATAGTGGGTAACCCTTCGATTGTGTAAGGGTTAAAGTCCCTATAGTTTCAAGGCACTAGGGTTATTAGACTCTCCTAATAGATTTCATCCCTAGTAGGGTTTTAGTCATGTCAGGATTAGTATAAATAGAGAGCTAGGATCTCTATTTAGCACACATCACTCACACACTCAAGTGTAGTGCATAGTTGAGGAAGGAGAAGACAATGGGGCTAGACAAGAAGAAGATTACTGCTGTCGGGAGTGCATCTTACTGTTTTTGGGTTTTACATCTTGTGCTAATTCTATCTCTGAGGAAGTTGTCGGGTTTTCTCCATTTATGGTTTCCCCGATCAAAAACATTGTGTTCATTGTCTCTTATGTTTGATTGTTTTACTTGTTATTCTCTCAGTAAATATCCTAACATAATGCTAGTTTAATGTTGAAAAAATAACATCCACACATGTGGAGGAGAGAGAGAGGGAATAATTCCCCATAAAGGAGGCTAAATTTCAACTTTGGATCCGTCCAAATCACCTCCTTCAGTCAAGGATTTGTCAAATCCAGTCAATCTGGTGCCGATGAGATTGATTTCAATCAAATCGGTTGAGAATCCATTGATCTAGGATTTTGGATTTGCTCCATTATTCATCAATTTATTAATTAAAATAGATTTTTTGAGGCTTTCTGACCTAAGTGATGGAAAATCACTCAAAACTAAGAAATAGTGGGTCTATAGGTTTATTGGGTGCTCTTAGCTTGAAAATGAGCACCTACATAACTGAAACTGATTATTGAGCCCACGTTTACTACAAAACCAATTTTTTCAATTAAAATATTAAAAAATAGCCTAAGTTTTGGAAAAATTAAATTTTAATAAAAAACACTAAAAAAATTTAAAAAATTAAACCTAGGGGGACTTAGACATGTTCATATGACTCGACCATGATTCCTAGCATGTTTATACATTGACACATAGACTCTAATAACCTCAATAGGCCTAAATNGAGGTATTTGAGTGAAAAACTCAGAAATTATCAGTCGCTTATTCAACAACCAATAATAACCAAGGGAAAAAAACACCTTGGGCTGATCGGCTTGAAAAATAAATTCTAAGAGACTGAGTCTTTTACAAACACAATCATGCTAGAACATTTATTACAACTCCCCCAAGGGGGTATGAACATGTGATAAAGTACAACAAGCACTTCCCAGAAGACCTTCCGAAGGTCTTCTGAAGTACGAACAAAACATATTTGTCCAGTTCACCAGGCTCACTTGATAAAAAAACACTAAGTACAACTTAGGTGGTAACAGTCCCCTCATTTAATAATTGTTATTTTGTTGGAAAATACCTCGAATTATTATTATTCTTTGACAGGAAGGTCAAGAATAAAATATTTTTGTAATAAAACATTCCTTATTACTAAAAATTGTTTAAGGAGAACACAAGTGGAAATAGTTGTTGAAAGAGTGTTCGCTAAACCATAAGAGGGAAATGAAAAGTGGATGAGACCACCGAGTGAGAGCTTGATATGCAAGAAGAATCATCCCCAAAAATGAGGCATGCACTCCTAGTTGAGTTGTTGAAGAGAAAGAGGCTCATAAATGACCAAATCCTAGGCAAAATACTATTTAATAGTATGTCCATGAGTAGTAGGAGGCTAGCATTGGATGAGATTAACATATGTATAACACAAGAGATGGCATGGTGAGATATTCTTCTCTTGTGGTTCAAGGAATATGCCTAGGGGTTTTGGAGCAAGTAATTTGGCTGCTCTAGGAGTTGGTTGGGAGGAACAACTTCTCCACTTGTGTTTTCCCAACGTTGGTGCCAGGTTCCTACTCTGTTTCTTATAAATGATTCTAGATGCAGTAGGATGTGGTTGTTAACTATTTAATCACAGTTATGTTTCCTAGAAGTACTGCTTATGAATCTATGGGAATCATTATCCATGTTTTTTATAATCTATATCTGTACAGTGTTAAATTGTTCTCAATGTATCCTAGATTGGGCATTCATACCTGTATCAATGATTGTTCGTAATGTATTACTGTAGCAATTACTATTTTTCATTTTGAGTTAGATTATGTTAGTTCTGACTGTTACTGGCATGTTATGTTTTTGAATCCCATACCTGAATGATCTATAATCGATGAGTATGTGTGTAATGTATTGAATCCTGTATTTTATTTTAAAATGCACTGTGTTTTCCTATAACTGGGCATTAGTTGTTCGTATTGTCTCTGCTCAACCTAGTCATGCATTTTGGAATGCAGACTAAATCTATAGTATCATTATAGCGTAGATATGTACTATGCCTATCTTGAAGATGAATTTTTTTTTTTTTACACAGAAGAAACCTTAGAATTTTTTATGTCTGAATACGATTTCGAGGCTCCTTGATAACAGTTTTTTGTGTGATTGTCACTAGTTTTTATTCTGGATCTAAACTTGGTAGATATGCTAAATTAACCCCACCCGAAAAATGGTGTCACAAGCATTCAACCAAGAGTGGAATTAAAATCCACTGCGGATCTGATTTCATAAATGATTTTGGTCCCATCTCAAGCCTTTAACTACTTTTCTATTTCTCCAATGAAATGACTGAAGAACCATCATATCTAGACAAATGATGGAATTCAATTGTCATAGGGCAGATTGCATAAAGTATCACACCCATAATGTTTTTCTTTGACCATGCTATTTCACCCAGCGAAATATCACTCATTCATTTATCGACTCACATGATCAACCACTCCTATTGATCTGGATCTTTTTCACCATGTTTACTTTCCAAATTTTATCTTCATCTGTGGTTGTAACTGATCAGATATTGTAATATCTTTTTCATGAATTTGTCGATTTGTGTAAATATTTCTTTACTTCTACTTTTCAAAATTTGGATTGTCCATTGATCTACTAATATTTGTTTATCGTTTAAAACTATATCTTCTCAATGATTACAAATTCTATATATTTTCATAGGGAAAAACCATAATGCACGGTATGAATCCATAATTAACCTAGCATGTTCTAGTTTTAAAAATTATGAATAATGAAGAATAAATCAAGAATGGTTAAACATAAAAGTTAATCTTCGGATCGATTTAAATTACAGTGAATAAAAATCCCAAATCATACCAGAAACCCTTGAATCCACAAAGTGAAACGTTGATCCACAAAATTAGAAGATCAATGGTCCAGACCTAATCTGCCAAGAGTGTTAAGTTTTCATATTCTAGACTAGATTCAATAGTATTCAATTCAAAAATCACAACAGCATATCAAGAATCATTGATAGAAACACAATCATGAGATGGACACAAGATTTATCCTGGGAAACCCTCAAGGGGAAGAAAACCCAGCAAAAATTCCTCTGTATAAGATGTATAAAAGACAACCCCAAAAACAGTTGTTCTCCTCCTTCTGTTATGTCTCCCTCTCTCTCCTATGCACTACATAAGTGAGTGAGTTTTTGTTCAAATAATAACCATAGCTCCTCTATTTATACACATCTGTCAACTTGACTTTTGCAGTAGACAAGTCATCCCCAATAAACTGTTTGGGTCGACTTCACCTAAGAATGCTCAAAAACAATATTTTATATTATTTATTAGGGTAATAAAGACTCGACGCAAGAGGAGGCTTTACCTCATGACTCTACAGTGAGAAAATACAATAGTAACACCCCATCGAAGGAATAATAACATCTCCCTTGGGTTACATCAGTAAAATACATTTAGAATATCCTTTGAAGTTGCAATATTTCAACACTTACCCTTAATGAGAAGGTTATTCTACTGACAGCATCATCACTAACTATAGGATAACAAAGAGATAATTACAATAGTACATTGAGGAGATACATCTATACATCGTAGGAAGTATTTACACAATTAGTAACTTGGAGTAGTTACTCTTCATCTTCTACATCACATGATCACTTGATCCTTTCTTTGCAGCAACGCATTGATCTTATGATCCTTCGTAGTAGCACTTCGATCTTTTAGATCCTTTGCAGTACTTTGATGCTTTTCATATGCACTTTTATCTTCTCTATCCTTTGTAGTAGCACTTCTATCTTCTCAATCCTTTGCAGCAGCACTTCGATCTTCTCAATCCTTTGCAGCAACACTTCTATCTTCTCGATCCTTTGTAGTATCACTTTGATCTTCTCGATATTTTCTAGCACCATTTCAATCTTCTCGATCCCTTGCAGTAGCACTTCAATCTTCTCGATCCTTTGTAGCAGTACTTTGATCTTCTTGGTCCTGTGCAGCAGCACTTCAATCTTCTCGATCCCTCATAGGGGCACTTTGATCCTTTCAATCCTTTTGTAGTAGCACTTCCATTAGAGGAAATTTGAGGTCTAAAATGGGCCTCCTAAGGAAAATAATAAAATAATAGTTAAAATAATAAAACAATAGTTAAAATAATAAAATAGTATTTATTAATTTTTGAGGAAGAATGAAAACAACTACTTTTTTATTCGTATTTTCGACATGTCTCCTTATGTTTTTACTCAAATTTTGAGCAGAAGAGCTTGTTGGATGCAAAATTTAATTACACATCCAACAATTACCCACACTGCATACTTTTGATGGACACCTCTACCTAAAAAACAAGAAATACCTGAAAAAATGTGATGATGACATCATCATCACATTTTTTCAGGTATTTCTTGTTTTTGGGGTAGCAGTGTCCATCAAAAGTATGCAGTGTGGGTACTCATTCGATGTGTAATTAAATTCCGCATCCAGCAAGCTCTCCCGCTTAAAATTTTAGTAAAAACACATGGAGATATGTCGAAAATACGAACAAAGAATTTAGTTTTGTTTTATGACAAATATGTCAATTCAACCATTATGGTTGACTCATTTTATTGAAATTCTATTGGTTCTTGAATTCCAACTCACAAAAATTATTATTGGCGCATTTTCTTATAAGGCCCATTTTAGACCCCAAATTTCCTCTAATGGATCTTTTCAATCCTTTGTGGTAGTCCTTCAATCCTTCTTGATCCTCTTTAGCTGCACTTTGATCTACTTGATCCTTCATTTCTGTACTTTGATCTACTTGATCCTTCATTTTTACGCTACCTGCAGTACACATGATCTAATTATGGGATGATCAATATCGATCACTTTAGGACATAAGTCTAAGCACGATGCAATCCTCCATCAGCATAATCCATGAAATTGATCAGCTGAATCATCTACAACTAAATGTATATCTCGATCACACCCAATGCCGACCCTATCATCTGTGAGGACTCATTGTAGACCATCCATACCACACAGGTTAGGAACATTCACAAGTGAGTGTTATACTACTGTATCTACACTGACATGTAGGTTTACTCTACCATGTAAGAGTATTGTCTACAAATCAGATCTCAATCGCATACACAATGTAGGCCCATTGTAGAACATCCATACCACATAGGTTAGGACCACTACCAAGTGAGTGTTATACTACATCGTCTGTGAGGACTCATCATAGAGAATCCATACCACATGGGTTAGGACCACTCCCAAGTGAGTGTTATTCTATGGAATCTACATATCAATGTCGACATACTCTCCATACAAGATTATAGTCTGCAAGGAAGAGCTCAACTGCATACACAATGTCATTCCCAGTGACTATGAGGAATTATCGTAGAGAATCCATACCACTAAGGTTAGGACCACTCTTGCGTGAGTGTTTAATCTACGATATCCACAACTAAATGTGGGCACTCTTCATGAGAGTAATATTTGCAGGGCCATTCTTAGCTAGTAAGTACCACTCTCATTAACAAAGTGTTATACCTTCTATCCTTGAGAGAGGATACTATCATCTGTAAGTTAATGTGAGTACTCTCCATTCAAGAGTAGCATCTGCAGGGCCATCCTTAGCTAGTAAGGACCACTCTCATGAACAGAGTGTTATACCTGCCATCCTCAAGAGAGGATACTATCGTCCACAAACAAATGTCAAACCATCATCATTGTCATCCATCGTTGATGTCATTCTCATCATTACTCCCCCTTTCTTGGGAAGTTTCATATCATCAAACTACTCCCCCTTTTTCTAAGGAGGGTTCATGTCTCCAATTTGATCTTCCTTTTGTGAAGAGGGTCCATGATTTTTGGTTCCATCACTTATCCTCCTTGTAAGGAAAGTCCTTCCAAACTACAACAATTTTGTCACGAAAATACTTGAACTTCATTCGAGATAAAGTCTTGGTTAGTATATCAGAAAATTGCTCATCGGTACCCACATACTAGATCTTGATGGATCCCTTTTGTACCATACCCCTTCTATAGAAATATCATATTTCTATATGCTTTGATTTGTCATAGAACAATGGATTCTCTGTCATCTTTATACAACTATGGTTTTCATAGAAAATTACTATGGTTTCCACCTCCATGTCAAATATTCTTGACATCATCTTTCGAAGCCATACATTTCACAACAAGTAGATGAAGCTGCAATATACTATGCTTTAGCCGTGCTGAGAGAAACATTGGATCGTTTCTTACTAAACCATGAGATCATGGTGGATACAAGACAGTAACATCCACCTAAGGTTCTCTTTCTATATGCGGCACTTCCTCCCCAATTTGAATCCATATACCCATACAAATTGTATTCATGACTCTCCCATAGTATACTCCCAAATCAATCGTACCTTTTGGGTACCTCATCACATGCTTTGCAGCTATCAAGTGAGCCCATCTAGGTTTAACTAAATACTAACTCAATGTATTCATAGTAAAGAATATATATGGCCTTGTGTTCATCATATACATTGATGAACCAATAATCTATCTATAGTGAGTGTTGTCCACTAGCTCAGATGTCTCATCATAAAACAACTTTAAGTTGGTGTCCATGGGTGTGGCTGTGACTTTACAATCCAAAATATCAAATATTTTCAATATTTCTACTCCATAATTTCCCTGATTCATAAATATTTCTTGTGGGCTCTGCCACACTTCTAGCCCTAGGAAATAATGCATCAATCCAATATATTTCATCTCAAATTCTTTGCCTAGCTTATTCTTGCAATCCTTGATCTGTTTCTCATTTCCAGTCATAAATAGATCATCCACATACAACAATAGTATGACTGGTTCATCATCCATAATATTCATATAAATATTAGGATCAATTTTACTCTTGGTAAAGCCTATTCTTGTTAAGAAGCTAACTATTCCTCCATACCAAGCTATAGGATCTTGCTTTAGTCCATACAGAGCATTTTTCAACTTACATACATGAGTCGCTATGTATTTAACTTCAAATCCTTGCAGATGTTCAATTTAAAACTCTTCCTCAATCACTCCATTAAGGAAGGATGTCTTTACATCCATTTGGTGTAAGTCCCACTTCATCATGGAAGAAAGTTCCATGATAGATCTGATGGAAGTGTACCTTGCAATTGGAGCAGATGTCTCTTCATAATTGATCCCCTCTTTTTGAGATTACTTTTCAATACTTCTATCCGTAGCATGTTTTATCTTGTAGATCCATTTCAAAGATACCACACTCTTTTTTTTCGGGTTTGGGAACAATATCCCAAACATCATTCTTCATGATCAACTGGTATTCGTCCATCATTTCTTCAATCGATTCTTTATTCTGCGCAAATCCCTCATAGTTGTTGGGTTCTTGGTGTACAAGATCACACATCAAAGCTACATAATTGGAATTTATGGATTTGATCTTTTTTTGGTTCTTGTGGAGCCTTCTGGTGCTCCATATCTTTCTGCTTCTTGTATGATTTCTCTTACCCAAGTAGGTTTTCTATTTCGAGATATATCCAAATTAGGGGGATCCTGAGGCTCTAGAATGTCATGGTCTTCTAATGTTATTCTTTCAATATTTGGTTAAGCTTCTGTCCTTCTGGTAGGTACATCTTCTTCATGTACTTCTTCAAGCTGACACCTTCTGGATTTCTTAAGAGATGCCTCTTCATCGAAGGTTACATCCCTACTAGTATCGATATGGTGAAATCCTGAAATATATATCCTGAAGGCTTTGGATACTTCATAGTATCCTACAAATATTCCCTTCTTTCCAGAAGGATCCAATTTGGTTCTCTTCTCTTTTGGAATATGTACATACACTAGACAACCAAATATCTTGAGATGGCTTACTTCAGGTTTATTTTCGGTATACATCTCTTCAGAAGTCTTGAATCCAATATCACTGTGAGTTACTATATTTTGCACATATATAGTTTTTCTTGTAGCTTCATCCCATAGGTGAATAGGGAGGTCTTGATCATGAATCATGGTCTTTACTACTTCCACGATAGTTCTATTCTTTCTTTCTACAACACCATTTTGTTGGGGATTATAGGGAGTGGTTAGTTCCCTCTTGATTCATGCCTCCTTATAGAATGCTTCAAATTGCTTTGAAGTGTATTCTCTACCATTATATGATCTTAGTGTCTTGATTCTCTTTTCTGACTGGCTCTCTATCAAGGATTTGAATTCCTTGAATTTCCTGAACACTTTGCTTTTATTATTCAAAAAGTGTATCCAAGTATTTCTTGAATAATCATCAATAAATGTGGCATAGTATTCATATCCACTTAAGGATATGGAGGGAAAAAGACCCCATACATAAGAATGGATTAGTTCCAATGTACCTTTAGTCCTTGTGTCACTTTTAATAAAAGGATTCTTGATGTTCTTTCCATGTGCACATCCCTTGCAGGTTCCCTCATGTTCGATGTTCAGATCTGGAAACCCTGTTACCACCTTGCTCACATAGGGAAATGATTTGTAGTTGATGTGAGAAAGTCTCCTATGCCACAATTCACTTGACCTGGTAGTCTTATGGACAAGGGCTGTCTCTGGATGTCCTTTGATATTGTACAGTCTTCCTTATTCTTCTCCAATGACTACAACATCTTCAAGTGTCTTCCCTTTGGACCACATGAGTACTTTTCCATCTATAAAAGAAACTCTATATTCTTTCTTATCTAGATTTGATATGGAGAGTAGGTTGTTTTTCAAACTTGCTATATACAGTACTTCCTTCATCTTCATGGATGTACAAGAATCAAGCTTGTAGCTTGATTCACCAATACCTTTGATGGGATATTTATTGTCATCTCCAAATGATACCTTTTGGGAAGAATTCTTCTCTTCAAGATCAGTGACAGAGTTGTCTTCTTTCTTGTCATGTGCTTAGAGGCACCACTATCAATAAGCCATGTATCTTCTCTAGGTGTTAGAGACCCATAGAGTGCAGAGGATAACACATATTCTTCTACATCTTCACCTCTAGTTCTCTTTTGAGGTCTTTCTTCATATTCATCTTCAGCTAGATGAGCATGATGTCTTTTGTTTTTGTTGTTCTTTGGTGATGGGCATTCTCTAACAATATGTCCTATCTTATGACAATTGTAGCATTGATAATTTGAGTAATATTTATTCTTATTCTTCTTGAATTTCTTCTTTGAAGGATTATGATTACTCTTCTTGAACTTTGATTGTTTTCTTTCTTTAGTATGGGCAGCTAGAGCCTGATCATATTGTCTGAGAAGGGCTTCTCTATTGGCTACTCTAGATTCTTCTTGTATGCAATCTTCCCACACAATGTCAAACTTCACACTATGAATGAGTCCCAAGGTCTAGTGAGGCCATTAAGAGCAGTCATAAAAAATTCATCCTCATCAAGGATATCTCCAATAGAACTTAGCTTCTCTTTGATCTGCGAGATCCTTGTGAAGTAATCTTGAATAGATTCTCCTTTGCTCATATTGGTGCCCTTAAATTGAGTTCTTAGATTCATATTTTTTTTTGATGTTCTTTCCTTCATAAATTCTAGAAAGTGAATCATACATTTTCTTAGGTGTCTTCTTGGATGACACTTGAGAGATCAAGTGATCCTTAATGGAATCAACAATGATCCTCATTTCCTTAATCAGGTCTTGTTCATGCTTCTCCTTAGATTCAGCTTCTTTAGGATCTGCAATATCATTCTTGATATACTTCTCAAGACCATTCTTTATCAGAATGAGGACAATCCTATACTTCCAAGCTAGGACGTTTCCCAGGCCTTCCAATTTGTCCTCAAGCTTAGTGCTTGGGGCCATCTTGACTAGTAAGTCACTCAAAAATGAAATTTATCAAAACAAGAGATTGAACTTACCATTAGATGCAGTTGGAGGAGGTGACTTGGTTGATCCAACTAGTTTCTGGAGATCCCTAATATTCAATCTTCAAATCCTACTTTCAAAGTTGTAGCACTACAGTTTTTCTGGTTCACTACCAAACTAGGGTTTGGATTTCCCAAAGATATAGCCACACAAAAAATTCAATCTAGATCTCAATAGATGCACTCTAGGAGGGCTCAACTTTCTATGCAAGCAGATCTTCAGTCCTCCAACTTTTGTAGAAACCCTAATTTCTTCCAAAGAGGGAGGAGGGAGAATTTCACCTTCTAAAAGCTACTTTGATCAGGTTATCTCTGATACCATGTTAATTTTTCATATTCTAGACTAGATTCAATAGTATTCAATTCAAAAATAATAACAACACATCAAGAATCACTAATAGAAACACAATCACAATATGGACACATCATTTGTCCTGGAAAGCCCTCAAGGGGAAGAAAACCCAACAAAAACTTCCTCTGTATAAGATGTATAAAAGAAAACCCCAAAAATAGTTCTTATCCTCCTTCTATTTTCTCTCTCTCTCTCTCTCTCTCTCTCTCTCTCTCTATTATGTGCTACACAAGTGAGTGAGTCTATGTTCAAATAAGAACCACAGCTCCTCTATTTATACACATGGTTTAATTTGACTATTCCAGTACACAAGTCGGGCCCAATAAATTGTCTGGGCCGACTTCACCTAGGAATACTCAAAAACAATATTTTATATTATTTTTTAGGTTACTAAAGACCCGACACAAGTGGAGGATTTACCTCATGAATCTATGAGAAAAAAATATAATAGTAACACCCCACTGGAGGAATAATAACATCTCCCTTGGGTTACTTCCATAAAATAAATTTAGAATATCCTTTCAAGTTACAATATTTAAACAAAGAGAAGATCAACGACCGATATTTCATCCACAAGGAAGATCAATGACTGATGATGGCTGTGAAGTTTAATTGGAAATCCATAGAAGAAATCAGATCAATAGTCAGTATTTAAGGCATTAAAGAGATCGACGGTAAATAGTATCCACGGAAGGCAGAAGGCGGGAAACATGGAAAAGACAAGGCAAAGCATTGAGCTTCGAAAGTTCAATTCCTACATCAAGCAAGATAGATGGTCAATGTTGTTTTCCCAAGGATGAACAGTGTGGAAATCCAAAGGATCAAGTGATATTTTTATGAAGTTTTTGACTTCCGAAGTCCACAATGGAAATAAGAAATTAGAAGGAAAAAATAAGAAATACCAAGTGATTGTTTTATGAGGTTTTTAGCTTCTGAGGTCCATAGTGGAAGGCAAAAAGTGGAAGGTGGAAATCTGAAATACCAAGTGATAATTTTATGAAGTGTTTGAGTTTTGATGTCCATAGCAAAAGGAGAAAATCCAAAATTCCAAGTGATCATTTTATGAATTTTCTTACTTTCGAGGTATGCAGCAGAAGGAAGAAAATGGAAGGCAGAAACATGGAAGTATGAAAGCAGAAAGGCAGAAGTATGAAGGTCAAAAGATCAGAAATGAAGTGATCATTTTATGGAGTTTTTGACTTCCTATATCTATAGAAGAAGGAGGAAAGGATAAAAAGTAAATTAGTGCAGAAAGCTTGTGTGGAAAGCAGAAGGTGGAAAGTGATCACATGAAGGAATCGATATGTTGTTTTTCTAATTTTCATAGTGGAAGGCAGAAGGCAGAAAACTCATTTTAGTGTAGAAATTTCTATTGTGGTTGCAGAATGGATCTATCAATGGTGGAATGACTGTTATAGGGGTCCTTACGGCAGAGAATGAATGTACAAGGATGAATTTCACCATTTAAAATGGCCATCGTGTATTTTTATTTGTATTTTCTCATAACAGGTGCATATTTGATTTATATATCTGTAGATATATGGATATCAAAAAAAAATTATATTTGATTTATGAGGTATATGACATATGGTATCAAAGCATGGTTTGAACACTAGGCTTGAATAGGTTCAACACAAAAATACTATAGGAAACAACAAACTAACTCATGTTTATTTTGTCTTGAAAATTCTCTTACACAGTAAAGAGAAGTACAAATATTTTTGCAAGAAATATGGCAGATGTGGGAATGTCTACATAAGAGGAACATCGCCCAAAACAACCTTTAAATGAAGAGGGTAATCTAAGGGATGGAGAGTTTTGGGTAGATCTAAATGAAAGTCGAGACAATAAATCTGAGTTAAAAGGGACTATGAATGAACTAAGATCTGAATTAAGAAAGGCTAAGGAAGATAATGAGCGAATTCTGAAGGCTCAAGAAGAAATCAACATTATCCTGTTAGCAAAAATCCATAATGAAGAAAACATAAAAATAAGGATTTTGATGAGGAACTTCCTAAAAATTCCCTTTACAATAAATGTAAGTAGGAAGCTAGAATTTTCCATCCATAACCCTGACACTTCAAGTGAAGAGTCAGTTAAACATCACAGAAAAAATCAAGAGTCAATTGAAAGCAGTGACAAAAATGAAAAGAAGAAAAAGTATAGACCCTGTGAGGAAATATTCGTGGATTTGAAAAAAATTAAAGCACCCATGTTTAATGGGGAAATTGAGAAAGGAGAGTAGGTAGAGGCTTGGTTGTCTGGTATGAAAAAGTACTCCCAGATATATAATTACTTAGATGGGTTAAAAGAAAAAATGGCCATTTATAATCTGAATGGAAAGGAAGATATATGGTGGAAAGATATAAACAAAGTAAAGGGTATAAAAGAAAGGTATGTAACCTGGAAATTTTTTAATAAAGTGTTTAAAAGGAAATATTTATCTGAATAGTATTATGAACTAATGTTAGGGGCCATGACAATGAAAAAACTCTGTAGTAAGTTCTTGAGCTTACTTCGTAATGTCCCCTACATAATTGATGAGAAGCCCAAGATACTATTGTTCCTCAGCTGTCTACCCCTCATGTTTAAATAATGGATTGAATATGACAATACAAAGACACTAGAGGAATTGATGAGGAAGGCCAACTTCTATTTTGACCAAAACAAAAATAAAAAGGAAAGTATATCAGCTTGGAAAAATTAGAATCCAAATAATTTTTTTTCTAAAAGAAAAAAAATAAGTTCCGTAAAAACATAGGAAATAATCACAGAGGGTATCAGGGTAATAATTACAAAGGTTTTAAACCCCAAGGTTCTTCCTCGCCCTCCACTGTTCCTAATAAAAACCCAGCACAAAGAGAACTCTTAAAATGTTGGGAGTGTGGATAGCCACTCTAATTTAAGAATTGTCCAACAAGGAAGCATAAGTTTAATGTCCACTCTATCTAAGAAGCCAGTGAAAGTTGGGGATATGTCTAGAAGCATGGCTAGAATCTGCGTTGCACTAGAAAATCTGCAAGCAGACAGACTTCCATTATAGAAATTGAAGGTATGATAAACAATCAACCTATCTCTGTCTTAATTGATCCAGATGCAAGCCTGATTTATATTTCACCTAGAGTAGTTGATTTATGCAATTTGGTACCTGAAGTTTTTGATAACTCATGTCTAGTGTAGTTAGCCACATGTACAAAAAGAAAGGTTACTAGTATTGTTAGAAATTGAAAGATAATGTTGAATGATTTCCTTACACATGTGATTGTAAATATATTTCCTTTAGGATCTTATGAACTGTTTATATGAATGGATTGGCTTGAACAAAATAATTTTTCGCTAAACTATTTGATAAAACATTTACATGTATTGATAATAATGGAAATAATATAAAGGTGAAAGGAATTCCTAGAAAGGTAACCATCAAAGAAATATCTACTTTGAAAATGAAGTGATCAGTAAGAAAGGGATGTAAGGTATTCACAGTATATTTAAGAAATGACAAGGAAAAAAATACAAAACCTAAACTGGAATACATACCTATTTTAAATGAGTTCGAAGATACATTCCTAGAAGAAGTCCTTGGACTTCCTAGAGAAAGGGATATAGACTTCACAATTAATCTGATACCTGGAGTGGTACCAGCATCAAAATATCCAGATCGAATGAACATAATTGAACTCACAGAACTAAAATCATAGTTACAAGAACTAATCGATAAAAAGTAAATTCGACCAAGTGTGTCTCCCTGCGGGGAACTGGTATTTTTTGTGAACAAGAAGTACAGTACACTAATATTATGTATAGATTACACGCAACTAAATAAAATGACTATTAAAAACCAATACATAGTTCCTCTGATAGATGATCTTTTCGATTAGTTCACGGATTAACTATCTTTGCAAAGATAGATTTAAGGTCAGGTTATCATCAAGTGTGAATAAAGGATGAATATATTAAAAAAAACATTTAGGATCTATTACGGTCACTATGAGTTTGTTGTAATTCCCTTTGGGTTGACAAATGCACCTGCTTCCTTCATGTGTTTAATGAACATCATATTAAGTAACTATCTGGATAAATTTGGAGTTTTCTTCATTGACGACATATTAATATACTCTAAGAATGAACAAGAACATGAAGAACATCTAAGAATATTTTTTCAATTTTTAAGAGAACAACTGCTTTATACAAAGTTCAGTAAGTGTGACTTTTTTAAAGACAATATTCAGTACCTTGAACACATAGTTTCCAAGGATGGAATCTCGGTTTTTTCGAAAAAAGTAAAATCCATCATGGAATGGTTGGTCCCTAAGCACATATCTGATATCAGATCGTTCATGGAAATTACCAGACATTACTAGAAGTTCATTGAGGGTTTCTTCAATATTTCTTACCCCATAACCTCACTACAAAAGAAAGGTAAAAAGTTTGAGTGGACTAAAAAGTGAGAGGATAGTTTTAACAAGCTAAAACACTTATTAGCCACTGCCCTTATCTTAAAAACTACTGATCCATTAAGGATTTCCTCATATGTATCGATTCTTGCAAAGATGGATTAATTGGAGTTTTACTACAAGACAGTTATGTTGTTGCTTACGAATCCAAAAAACTAAAAGATCGTGAGAAGAATTATGTGAAACATGATCTAGAACTTGCTGCTATAATTCTCACCTTAAAAATGTGGTGAAATTACTTAATTGGGAAAAAGCTTTTACTTATGTCAGATAACATAATCCTTAAATATTTATTTCATCAACATAATTTAAATGCAAGACAATCCATATGGTTGTTCTTTCTAAGAAAGTATGAATTAGAAATAAAGCATATAAAGGGAAAATAAAATAAAGTAGCAGACGCTCTAAGTCATCATGCGAGTTTACTATGTGCAAGCAACAACTATGAATCTGATCTAGGATATCAATTGTAGTCACATGGTTAGATTTGTATCATTGTGGGTTTGGATTGAAGACCCTAGGTTGTCAGATATATTCACCTAGGTTGCGATGGAGTTTGTTTTGAGTCATATTACATGGATCCACTTTGTATTGTTGCTGGTTGTGTTATCATCTCATCATGGATCTATTCTTGTGTCTAGTATACATGATTGTGTCCAGTTGGTCTCTACTACCATGGATATACATTTTATTGGTTGGTAGCCATGTTATGAGTCATTTCATATTTGATTCAGTGGTACTACAATAGCTTCCATCCAACATACTTGCCTTAGATTTCTTCATGTTACAAAGAATTCACGTATCACATTCCTATAACTTCATGCTTTGTGGGGAATTTTGTTACACTTAAATCGTGTCCTCTTGATCCATGTGTTAACCCTTTTCCTAATCCCCAAATTTCTTTCTGCTAAACTAGACTGATACTGAGGTTTTTTCTGCCTTTTTTCCCTCTCTAGGAAGGATGGTGCTCTTGTCCTTCATGCTAGGTGTGCTGAAGGATTTTTTTCCTTTCATGCTAGGTGTGCTGATGTCAATGCTCTATCTCCCACTGCTAGGTGCACCGATGATGCTTTTTCCCTTCTTTCTAAGTGCACCAGTGGCATTTTGAGGGAAAATAATGGAGCTTTGAGACCCTTCTCAAAGGTGGATGAGGTGGAGGTCATTCACTAGTTTCTAGGTGAGGTGGAATTTGGTTCCTAACCTATAGGGAATATCCCTTTGATCCCTTCTCCTAATACTCAACCTACTCTATCCCTTTGGCCTTATAAATTAAACCCTCTATCCATTGTGAAGAGAGGAAGGACTATGGTACTATTATGTTGGTGCAATTTCTAGGTGATCCCTATCATCCTTTGGGACGTTGTTATATTTCTTTGGAGGCTTGGCTTGGATTGTTGGATGGAATATTGCAGCGTTAAGGCTAGGTTGTGATGTTCTCTCCTATGTAATTCTATGTATCTCCTTGATTACATTAATACAAATCTCTTTCCATAAATATTATTGTACTAATATTATTTAGATATGTCTTCCTTAACTGTTAGCTTAGATCAATTCATGTTTGGATACACATGTACTATTTGATGGTTTCCACTTACTTTATAGGGTTTTGTAGCTGAAGATATGAAGGACTTGGAGCTTGGATCAACAAAGAGAGAAGAGGATTTGAATATTGCAAGTAAGCGATCTATCTATGAAATTGCATTTCTATTTTATCTAGGAAAGTAGATTTTATTGTGTACTTGATTTGTTCTAGATCCACTTGGACTAGGGAGATATGGCTTGAGTCCGCCTGAGTAGATTTATCCGATAACTATAGAGAGAGACATTTTTTGGGGAGGAGGAGGAAGGAAATTAGAGAGAAGGGGGGGGTATAGAAGAAGGAAGAGAGAGTGAGAGATGGGGGGGTGGCTATTGATAGTGGGGAGGGGGATTATAAGTGAAAGAGAGAAAGGGGTGGTTAGANAGAGAGAGGGGGAGGTATAGATATAAATGGGGTTGTTAGTAGCAGGTGGAGGAGAGAGAGAGATTGAGAGAGGGAGAGTTGGGGGGGTGTTAATAGTTTAAAGGGAGATTAAGGGTATAGAGAGAGAGATGGAGATAGGTTTGTTATTGAAGGGCGAGGGGAGAGATAAAGGGGTAAGGGTTAGAGGTAAGTGGAGGAGTAGGTGTGAGTGACAATGATATATCATATTGTTAAGGGTTAGTGTGAAGATGGGAGGTAGGAGGGGGGTTAGTTATAGGGGTATGACTAGGGGTTTGAGTGTAAGAGAGAGAGAGAGGGGGGGGGTGTTATTAGGGAGTAGGGGGAAGAGAGGGGTGGGAGGGACAAGATTCAAGGAGACAAGGTGGGGATAGAGGTAATGAGAAAAAGAAAGGGAGATCAAGAAAGTGTGAGGGGTTTGGTGGATAGAGAAATGGGCAGAGTTTAGGAATCGGTGGAGGATTAGAAGAGAGAGAGAGAGAGAGAGAGAGAGAGAGAGAGAGAGAGAGAGAGAGTTCTTAAGGGTGAGGGGGAGGAGTAGTTTATGGAGTAGAGAGAGAGAGAGAGAAGTGTTGATTAGGGGTGGTGGGGAGGAGGATGATTTGGGTAGATAAAAAGAGAGAGAGGGGGGAATTAGGTTTTTGAGGAAGAGGATTGAAATGAGACATAAGGAAAGGTGTAGAGAAAGAGAGAGGGGGGGGTGGTTAGGGGATTGGGGAGGAGGGAAATAAGGGAGAGGGGGGGGATATATATGGATATATATAGAGAGAGAGAGAGGCCAAGGATTGTGGTTAGTGATAGGGATAATTATAAGAGAAAAAGAGAGATAATGGGTAAGTGTTTGAGGTGTCTAGGAGAGAGATAAGGGCATTGTTAGTGGTAATAGTAGGATAGATAAAGAGATATAGGTGGGTTTAAGGATAGAAGAGGGAATTTACAATCAAAGATAAAGAGAGATATGGAAAAAAGGTAAGAGGATGGGTGATAGTAGTTTCTAGGAGAGAAAATGGTTTGGGTTAGGGATAGGTGATTAGAAGATAAAGATAATAAAATAGGGATTTAATAATGGCTATGGGGAGAAGGGGAGAGAGAGAAATAGAGAGATATGGAGGGAGGAAGGGGATTAGTTGTAGGTGTCAGAGTAGGTTGTGGGATTGTGAGAGAGAGAGGGAATGGATGCTATGGATTAGGAAGAGAGATACGGGTGGGGGTTATGTGTAGATTTAGGAATATTGGGTTGAGAGAGAGAAAGAGAGTGAAGTGGTATAGAGAAGGAGTTGGGAGAGATAGAGGGAGGGACATAGAGAGAAAATTTGTAGAGATTGGGATTTAGAAAACAAAGGGGGGGTTAGTGGTAGGGTAAAATGGAATGGCCTCAGGGAAAGAGAGAGGGTTGGTTATGATTAGAGAGACAGAGAGAGTGTGTTTATGATTATACACACAGAGAGAGAAGGAGATATTATAGGTAGAGAGAGAGAGATGGTGGTTGCGGGTAAGGGGAGATATAGGGGATCAAAGAAGGAGTTGGGAGAGATATAGGGAGAGAAAATGAGAGAAAAGTTGTAGAAAGATGGATTTAGGAAAACAGAGGGGGATTTAGGGGTAGGGTAAAAACGAGTCACCTCATGGAAGAGAGAGGGTTGTTTATGATTAGAGAGAGAGAGAGATAGAGAGTGGTTAGGATGACACACACAGAGAGAGAGAAGGAGATGTTATAGGTAGAGAGAGAGAAGGTGGTTGGGGTAGAGAGAGAGATGGGGGTTGGGTGTATCGATACGGTGATGATGAGATGGGGGTTTTGTGATAGAGAGAGACAAAGAGAGATATTGGGGAGGAGGTAAATTAAAGAGAAGAGGGAGAGTCATTGGAGGAAGGGGGGAGGGGGATTAGGAGAAATATAAAGAGAGGGGGGAATTAGGAATATGAGGAGATAGAGAGAGAGAGAGAGAGTTAGGGGGTGGTAAGTTATAGGATATATATATATATAGAGAGAGAGAGAGAGAAAGAGAGAGAGGGGAGTGTTAGGAATTAATGGAAGAGAGAAGGGGTTGGAATTAGGAGTATGAAATTAAGAAAGATGGAGAGAGAGAGAAATGATGGGGATGATTAGGAGTATGGAGTAGGAGGGGTGTTTCCAAAGAGAAAGGCTTAGAGATAGGGAGGGTTAATAGTTCTGGGAGGGTTAGGGATTGAGAGAATGGGGATATGCCTATGGAATTAGTGGGTGTAGAGTAGGTGGAGAGAGTGAGAGAGAATTCGTAGTGGAAGGGGATTAAGTGAGAGAGAGAGGGGGTGTTAGAGGTAAGTAGAGTAGGAGAGGGACTTTATATAGAAGAGAGGGTACAAAGAGAGATAAAGAGAGAATGATGGAGATAGAGAGAGAGGGGACATTATTAGGGATAGTGTGAAGGAGGGGTGTCGGGGGAGAGAAATATAGAGAGAGCGAGGGATTTAGGTTTTTAGGAAGGAGGAGTCTTAAGCCCTTAATGATGCCACATTACACCATATAGTGTGGTAAATTACTCCATGTTAGAAATATAGTTGAAAATTGTAGATTGTTTGATTGAAGGGTTTGAAAATGCTTATATGTGAAAAATTGTGTGGAAGCGCTCTTTAGGATAATGGGTGAGCTTGATATCTCATTATAGGTCGTTGGATGAAGAAAGGGGATTTGATCTACGGTGTTAGATTGTTACACTATTTGAACATGAGGGAGAAACTGAAATCATCTCATCAATGGAATGGAGGTAAAAGGTTTTAAATAGTGATGGCTTAGATTTAAGGTGCTACAGATCAATGGTGGTGAAGCATTTCGAAGATCAGAGATTCAAGGATAAAAGAAGTTTTGAAATTCATGGAATGGGTTAACAGGTGGAAAGGTTGGATGTACAGGATGAGAGAGGAGATAGATATATGGTCTAAAAAACTTTTGCAGTTTGAATTAGTGTGGAGAAATTTATAGGGGCCACATTGATCAACCATTCCTATAGCACTCATTCTTTGATTGACAAGTAGAGTGCATTCCACAAATAGAAGTTGCTCGATCAATCAGTTCTAAAATAATTTGTGGAATGTTAAAATTTTCCATAGTTGGATAGTATTGATGAAGGTAGGTGGTAGATCAAGGGCTAATGTTGATTCCTCTTAATCAAGTTTTGCATGATGTAAGTATTGAGTATTGGTGTTGAGATCTTGCACATGGATGACTTAGATTTTGAAGAACATAAAATATACGGTGTAGATTCCGAGAGGTGTCCCATGCTTATGAAACATAAAATATTATACAAAGCACCTACATGGAGTTCAAAGGTTTGTTTTTTCCAAGCATTGGATTTGACGATAGCATTGGCTATACACAAAGTGCCAATGTGGACGAATAGGAACATGGTGCTAATTAACAAGGTAGGCATCCTAAAACTTTCCAAGTACTTTTGAAAATGGATAAGATGGATGAGATGGAAGTGGTATAAGTGGAGGATAATGAAGAATTGGGGTTTCCTGTCAGAAGGATGAGAAAATATTTGAAGACAAGAATGCTGAAATTTATGATACTATTTTAATGAATGAAACAATTTATACAGCTAAGAATAAGTTGGAAATTATTAAGATCCAGGTTAGTGATACCCATGGTGTTTTCAAATATTTCTTTTACTTTTTCTCTATCGACCAGATCCCCAATTTCCTTAAATTTTTTGAGTCGTGCGTGAATAACTATTCTGAAGCTGGAGGAGTCATCATGAATAAACCTAAGTCTAGGATCTTTTTCCCTATTCAAGCCTCTGTTATCTGTAAATCCCTATTTTTCACAGATGATTTTGTTTAATTATCCGAGGAGTACAAAGAAGAAAATATCATACATTTCTTCCAAGGGGCTGCAGCTGAGAGCAAAAAATCCTTTTTGAAGTCATGTTTAAATCCTGATAGTGAAGTTGTAGCTTTATCTTACCCTATTGACCTGGTTTTGTTTAATGAAGAAACCCAATACTATATAACTTTAGCCAATCAATTTTTGGGGCTAGATAATAATGGTTATGTTATAGAGTCACTATTGAGTATGTTGTTTGTCTTAAGTACCTACTAAATTGAGTCTTAACTTCCAGTTAGTCCTTCCAGTCTTGTTTCCTTAAATTTGATGAGTTCCTAGCTAAGAACATTCATTCTCAGTTAGTCAACTTCCATGATACCAAAGTTTTCAAATTCTAGTCCCTTTTGTTGAAGATGTTTTTGTTACATAATAAAGATAATTTACAGTATCCTGAGTTGGTAATCACAGATGAAATGACCCAGAATTATTGCAATTTTATGAATGGTTTGATGTCAAAAATATATAGTATTTTCTTTCAGGAAATATTGCTCAGGGTATTACTGAAAATGAAGGAAACATTGAAAATTTACGCTAGTAAAATGAAAGGATATTGGTTCCTTTCAGATTCTGAAAAAATTGTAAGATTGTATGGATTTGTGCAGAAGCCTTATATTCTCCCATCCTTTCTAACAATTAGGATCTTCTCTTTGGAATTTCTTAGACAAAAGCTTAGAGTTGAAGAAGATCACATCTTAAGCTCCAGGAAGAGTCTAGATATGAAATTTCCCTGGGAGGTAGGGCCATATGTTGTCAAAAGTAGAGCTTCACTACCAATAATTGATAATCTACTCAGAAGCATGGGGTTTTCTTTGGGAACTACTTTCAATTATGATCCACTCCAGGTAATCTTCAAAAGAATATAGGAAAATAACAATAATCCTTTTGAACATACTGAAGTATCTAGACTCATAGAGGTAGCTAATTGGGAATATTATCCTGACAAAGATCCAAATAATGTCAACATGAAACAAGACTTTGTCTCTTCCTTACTTGGAAATAATTCTCCCCCAATGGACCTTTCTAATATGGTTGAATTTGCTAGTAATATTTCATCCTTAATAATTTTTTTAGGGACTTCAAATAAGAGATAACATTCATATTTTATGGACACTGAAGAATTAGACACTGCTAGTACACCGAAGAAGTAGAAAATTGAACAAGAGGTACAAATGGTACATGTGAAGGAAATCAGTATGAAAGGTAAAAAGAAACAATAAAAGAACAAAATAACTGGTCTGGAGCTTCAGGAATATGTTTTTAATGGAGTAACTCCCAATAAATATGCACCAAAAGAGGAACGGTTGAATCCTAATAGGGAAAAGGCTGATAAACCTTTGATGAACCAGTGAAATTATATGAGGAAGTAAGACAGTTTCCCAATCCAGATGTAACATTGAAAATTGTAAGGGATCATGCCAAAGATACCTTGATTTTGGCCATGAATGTTGGTAATAAGGTATTAGAGGTGAATGTGAACTTAGAAAATATCCCTACCATAGATATGATACATTTTCATAGAGAAACAAGTGATATTTTTTATACAAGACTGCTCAAATCTACATTGCAGGTATCTAAACTAGAGTCAAATAAAAAGAAATCCCATGACCTCCTACGGAAAGAAATGGTTGAGAACAAGGCTCTTTGAATCAAGATTAAAAAGTTGGAGGATGATTTGTTGGAGGATGATTTGTTGAAGGTTGATGGGCAATCAGACAAAGGATCAGTGGCTTAAAATTTATTTTATGAAAAATAGAAAGAGGTTCAAGTGCTAAAAAAGAAATTGAAAATTCCTTGTCATGTCCCCTTAAATTGACCATTAAAAGTGTTGACCATGCTAAGTTCCTAGGGGCTCAAGTTGTTATTAATTATTCCTCCTAGGATAAATTTTTACTAATAATTGTTCTAAGGCATGTATTTAATTTTATTTCGGCAATTTTATTTATTATGCACAATAATGATGTGGAATTAAGGCTGCCATGTCAAGAGGGTGCATTGGGGAAAGCTAATAAACTTTCCTTGGTAAAAATAAGAAAGTCCATGACAAAAGAAAGAAATAGAATAAAGGGAAGTTTCCTAAAAGCAGAAAAAGCAGAAAGAGGTAAAAGCAGGAAAGTTATTTTTAAGGAAAGAAAGAGTTTCCTTATGAGCCAAGAAAAGCATAAAGTTGTCATAACTCAAAAGAGGAATCTTTTGACTAAGGGAGGGCGTAGTTTCTAATTGTGAAGGATTATTTGGAATTAGAAACAATTCCACATGGTCCTACTTGCATAATTTCCCAAAGGGGGCACTTTTGTGGCTAGGGTTAGGTCATCCATGGGGTTGACTTGCTCTCACAGGTCACCATTGGCCTCAACTTACTAAGCAGGTCATTGATAAGTCTATAAAAGATAAATTCAAACCCATTGATTCAGTTTGGGATGATTTGATATTGTGGTTATGCTATGTGAGCATACTTTCTAAGTGTTGTGCCTCAGAACATTGGGTGATGGTCCCCAAACCCCTCCTCCCTTCTCTTCTATATCCCTTTCTATCTATTGCAGGTTTATGGAGCACTAATTTCAGCCATTGAAGATTATTACAGAATTTATTACAGCCTCCATCAAGTTCTGGTTGAGTTCTAGTGAAGCCCATGCTTCATCCGTGCTCACAACCACTTTTGTCGGTCATGTTCTGGGCCTCCTGCCCCTTATTTTGGAGTCTCCCTATAATGGTCAGTTTGGTATTTGATTTCTGATCTGTAGCAGAATATTACTCTGTAATTTATATATATCAGGTCGAAACATATTTGTTCACAAAGAATTTTGTCTTCAGTTTCCTCAAAAAAGCTTATTTTATCACTGTATGGGGGAAAATTGATGAATCAGAGTGCTATGAGGAATATGCAAGGTTGGGGAACTGTATGAAGATATTTTATATGTTTAGTGGGATGTTATTTACCTCTGTAATAATTCATATGTATCTCAGAAATTAAATCTACACGAATTAACTGCTTAAATCTAGACCCTAGCTAGATTGCTAGCTTTCATTGACTAATCTTGCCAAATTTGATGTAAAATGAGTTCTGCTAACTCAAACTGAGCCCCGTTTGTTCCTGTGGGTCACTGACAGACTCAAATTCCCTTACATACCTCTAGAACAATTTTTATTTTGGTCTGTAATGAATTTTTGGATCCTCCATTGCGCTGGATTTATCTAGGCCAAAACTGTCGAAAAAACCAACATTTCTTTGAAACTACTCAGAACTTTCCATAACTTATGAAAACTATCCAAAACTGTTTATTATGTTAAATTAATACTGTAACAACCCTTTGCAAGTTTTCATAAGCCCCTGGTTGAAACAGACCGAACTACTCTTCCTAGTTTCACGGTTTGACTGCCCAGAAGCGTGGTAGTAGGTTTCCGCGGAGCAGACTCTGAACCCTAAATGGAATCAGATATAAATGTGTTAGGGAAGAGGAAATTCTATGTCTGAAATATCTTTGGTTGCTTCCCACTACTTAGTCCTTTTGCTTGAAAAATTTCCCAGAAGAAATCCCTGATTTGCCCAGTCCGAGAAGGCCTTGTGTGAATTAATTCAATTTCAGAAATTTTAATAAAAAAATTGCAGCAAGTTAATATTCTTATATATACATCATATCCCTTATATCAGTGGGGAATGAACTGTAATATCCCTTATATGATGTACAGATAAGAATATTAACTTGCTGCAACTTTTTTATTAAAATTTATGAAATTGAATTAATTCACACAAAGCCTTCTCGGACTGGGCAAATCAGGGATTTCTTCTGGGAAATTTTGCAAGCAAAAGGACTGCGTAGTGGGAAGCAACCAAAGATATTTCAGACATAGAATTTCCTCTTCCCTAACACATTTATATCTGATGCCATTTAGGGTTCAAAGTCCGCTCCACGGAAACCTACTACCACGCTTCTGGGCAGTCAAACCGTGAAACTAGGAAGAGTAGTTCGGTCTGTTCCAACCAGGGGCTTATGAAAACTTGCAGAGGGTTGTTACAGTATTAATTTAACATAATAAATATCTTTGGAAAATTTTCATAAGTTCTGGAAAGTTCTGAGTAGTTTCGAAGAAATGTTGGTTTTTCCGACAGTTTTGGCCTAGTTAAATCCAGCGCAATGGAGGATCCAAAAATGCATTACAGACCCAAATAAAAATTGTTCTGGAGGTATTTAAGGGAAGGTGAGTCTGTCAGTGACCCACAGGAACAAACGGGGCTCAGTTTGAGTTAGCAGAACTCATTTTACATCAAATTTGGCAAGATTAGTCAATGAAAGCTAGCAATCTAGCTAGGGTCTAGATTTAAGCAGTTAATTCGTGTAGATTTAATTTCTGAGATACATATGAATTATGATAGAGGTAAATAACATCCCAATGAACATATAAAATTTCTTCATACAGTTCCCCAACCTTGCATATTCCTCATAGCACTCTGATTCATCAATTTTCCCCCATACAGTGATAAAATAAGCTTTTTTTAAGGAAACTGAAGACAAAATTCTTTGTGAAAAAAAATGTTTCGACCTGATATATATAAATTACAGAGTAATATTCTGCTACAGATCAGAAATAAAATACCAAACTGACCATTACAGGGAGACTCCAAAATAAGGGGCAGGAGGCCCAGAACATGACCGGCAAAAGTGTTTGTCAGCACGGATGAAGCATGGGCTTCACTGGAACTCAACCAAAACTTGATGGAGGCTGTAATAAATTATGGAATAATATTCAATGGCTGAAATTAGTGCTCCATAAACCTGCAATAGATAGAAAGGGGAATAGAAGAGAAGGGAGGAGGGGTTTGGGGACCATCACCCAATGTTCTGAGGCACAACACTCAGAGAGTATGCTCACATAGCATAACCACAATATCAAATCATCCAAACTGAATCAATGGGTTTGAATTTATCTTTTATAGACTTATCAATGACCTGCTTAGTAAGTTGAGGCCAATGGTGACCTGTGAGAGCAAGTCAACCCCATGGATGACCTAACCATAGCCACAAAAGTGCCCCCTTTGGGAAATTAGGCAAGTAGGACCATGTGGAATTGTTTCTAATTCCAAATAATCCTTCACAATTAGAAACTGCGCCCTCCCTTAGTCAAAAGATGCCTCTTTTGAGTTATGACAACTTTATGCTTTTCTTGGCTCATAAATAAACTCTTTCTTTCCTTAAAAATAACTTTCCTGCTTTTACCTCTTTTTGCTTTTTCTGCTTTTAGGAAACTTCCCTTTATTCTCTTTCTTGCTTTTGTCATGGACTTTCTTATTTTTACCAAGGAAAGTTTACTAGCTTTCCCCAATGCACCCTCTTGACATGGCAGCCTTAATTCCACATCATTATTGTGCATAATAAATAAAGTTGACGAAATAAAATTAAATACATGCCTTAGAACAATTATTAGTAAAAATTTATCCTAGGAGGAATAATTAATAACAACTTGAGCCCCTAGGAACTTAGCATGGTCAACACTTTTAATGGTCAATTTAAGGGGACATGACAGTCCTCCCCTCCCAAATCTGCCTGTCCTCAAGCAGAAGCACCATAGAGTGCTGCAAATTTGTCCACCATGTTTCTGCTGCACCACTCTGATCATAGTCATTTATTTGATGCCACTTCCTTTAGCAAAATTGCCAACCTAGTTAAAGTAACTAAGTAGAATTCCTGGATCCCATGGCCTCCTCTGCAAGGACCCAAATTTTTCTGCCACCTTTTGAACTCTGTCATTCCTAAGAATGCCTGGATCCCATGGTTTTATCTGCCTCCTTCCACCCATCAATAAAAACAACAAAATTTTATCATTGTAGAGGAGGAAAATGAGGTTATTAAAATCATACCACCATACTAGGATCTCATCTCTCCCCATGCCAAGCTGAACATTTTTTAAACTCTCCCACCAAACATGGAATTCCTCATCTACTATCTTTGTTCTGGTGCAAGACCTCAACATTATGCTACTTGTTCCACCAAACTGACTCAAGTGGAACTTCCTTTCATAGCCATGCATGATGAAGACATCAAATAGATGCCTCTGATGTTTCATGTACACATAGAAAGGTAATGGTGAAATTTTCATACCACATGGATGAACCATTAAGTCATCAATGGAATATGTGGGAAATTGAATAAAAATGAGTGCTATAAGGAATATGTCAGGTTGGGTAAGTGATTGAAGGGATTTTACATATTAAATGAACTGATATTTACCCCTGTTAAAGTTCCCATGTTTTACAGAAATGCATTTGAGATGATTTAACTGCTTGTTTTACAGTTATACCACACTGTAATGCATTAGGAGACCTTCAAGTCTGGGAAGTGATTGAAGAAATCCCCGATTTGCCCAGTCCGAGAAGGCTTTGTGTGAATTAATTCAATTTCAGAAATTTTAATTAATCACCAGACTAATACCACACTGTGATTAATACAGACCTAGGCAAAGTGGTATAACAGACTTGACTACCTAGAAGCGTGGTAGTAGGTTTCCGCGGCGCGGACTCTGAACCCTAAATGGCATCAGATCTAAATGTGTTAGGGAAGAGGAAATTCAATGTCTAATTGTCTTTGGTTGCTGCCCGCTGCCCACTCCTTTTGTCTGCAAAATTTCCCAGAAGAAATCCCTGATTTGCCCAGTCCGAGAAGGCTTTGTGTGAATTAATTCAATTTCAGAAATTTTAATAAAAAAATTGCAGCAAGTTAATATTCTAATCTGTACATCATATAAGGGATATTGCAGTGGTATCAGAGCAGTTTCCTTGGCTCATCCTGTGGAAAGTAACTCTCAGTGGAAAAGTAGCTCAGTAATATCTTCAAGCTACAGTTGTGGAATTAGTTCGATTCATGGGAGATTTAGAATTTGAGTTGTATGAAGAAGAGCATTCAAAAATGGATGATCAAGAATATTTAAGAATTTTGATGCAAAGAGCGTTGAAAAAGATGAAATATGTAT
>LPNX011212127.1:0-26105 GCA_001517045.1 Pseudotsuga menziesii
ATGGACATTGCACATCAACTTAATTGTACCCTGTGCCACCATTCCTGATAAGGGATTTTGAATTTGAAATGCCCGCTCGACGCCCAACACGAATTTGAAATGCATGTGCAACACGAATTTGAAATTATCGGTGGGCACTCCGAATATTTACAAAATACGGAACTGGTTTTGCGACTGGGACTAGAACTGGGCTCACAGAGGCAAACCGCAGCCAATCCCAACCCTCCCATTCAGCCGGATCTGATTCCTTCAGCTCCCGTTCCGCGCTGTTTTTCATGGCACCTCGACACTAAAATGTACCAACCACCAACCTCTGAAAATGATGGTATGTATGTTGGTTCATTCACTCATGGTCCAATCTCTTTCAGGTTTAATGGTTGTCCATTTCTTATCTAATCTAATGCTTCTTTTGTCCATTGATAAAATTGGCAGGAAACTGATCCTGTGGTCAAGGTGTAGGAGCCACTGCGTTGGCGTCTATCGTCTTTTCAGATGGATTTCGCCATTTGTAATGGGACATGTACTGTGAAGAGGGAGAGAGACGACGATCATCCTGATAACAATGCTAACGACCACGAACTGGATAGAGCTTGCTCCAGAGCAAGCGATGAAGAAGAAGATGGGAGAACTAGCAGAAAAAAGCTCCATCTTTCCAAAGAATAGTCTGCTTATCTTTTCTGAAAACAGATGAATAATTACTACTCTGCATTCTCATCATGCTATTCTTATTTAAATTTACCCCTGTGTTGGAGTACGGTCTGGTAAAACCTAGATGTGGAAAAACAAAGTGGGTCTTTATCTATCATCAAAATATTTCATTACTAATAACTAAAACATTTACATCACTAAACCAGTTAACTCTTATATCATAAACTACACATATAACATTCAACCATTCACAGTATTTAAACAAAGACAGTTAAGTGATAGAATCTGCTTGATCTTTGGACAACAACAGCAATGGGAGGACATTCCTCCCTACCAATTCCTGGAGAGCGCTCAAACAGCGACTCCTTAGGACCCCTGAGCTTGCTCTGGTCTCCCTGGCTGGAACTAGGTGCAGCAATAGTCAGATACCAGTCCTCAAACTCAGTATTAATTCCAGAACTATCAGTAAGTTCTCCCAGCTAACAAGCTGTAATAAACCAAGTTACTGCAGCAATCCTCTCAGAACAACTTCCTTACTGTTTTCCCTTTTTCCCCAATGAATTTCCTGAATAGCATTCCACCTGAATGTTTCTTCTCTGGAAAATATCTGAGCAGCCTCAGCTCTATTCATTGGGTACTTTTAAAAGATTGCCTAGGTCTTTTTTGGGTTAATTGTCATTTAATGAGCCACCTGCTCTGATCCCACTTTCTTGGGGGATCATGACCCCAAATATAGGGAAGTTGCCACCTGCAACTTAGGAAGTGTTTGAGGATGCTGCCACTTGTCTTTTTCCCTCCACCTAGTTCCATCCACCAGTTTGACCAGTAACCTCTTTTTAACAGCTCTCCCATGCTGTTGTCTCCACAATTTATTTATTAATAATAAAATATTATGAATTACATTCAACTTTTGTTGACTTTGCTGAGTCATCATTTCCTACTTAGCATTAAATTTAACATAATGTCTCAGGAATATAATAAAACAATTAACATTATTTTACAAAATTGGGGTATGTGACATACACACCCCCTTGAAATGTAACATCGTCCTCGATGTTACTTATTCTTCATCCTCTGCAACCTCCTGGAATAGATTCGGGTATGCTTCCGGCATCTTAATTTCCAGTTCCCAAGTAGCTTCTTCAAGACTAAGGTGCTTCCATTGCACCTTCTGTCACGTCCCCATGCCTTCGGCCGGCAAAGAGGACGCGACTCCAAGCTCTATCAGACCGGGCTAAGTGCCCATGAACATGTACAGGCTTAAAAATTTCATAAAACAAAATGCTGAAAGAGAGAATGCACTGCAGTATAACATGCCTAAATGCAATTCATTTAACATACACAACTACAATTGTAGATTATGCACAGCTATGATTAATTATCCTTGCACAACGGAATTAACATGCATCTAGACAAACATTCTTCAACATGTTCATTATTTTCATTAATAGAATTATAGTTGCAGAGGTAAAATACACAAGATCACTTATCTTATGAACGCCTTGCTCCGCAACCAGCTACGTCGCTGCAACGTTCCACCCAACCATAGGCCAGCATGCTCCTTAATCTCTCAGCAACGCTGCCACCCCCAAGCTGGGCATGATTCTCCAAGGAATAAGGGAACTAGCAGGCTGACACATAGCCAAAGGTAACCAAAACACAGCCAAGCCAACTAAGTTGGGTTTATCAGGCCATCCAGGAGTTGATGAAGGCAATTTGCTAAGCTGGTGAGCTCATAACAGAGCCAAGAACACCTACACCGAAACTATCCTGACCTCTAAGACACCCATCCACACCCAACACAAGGAATCAGTCCCTTCTCTGCTACACAGTCCCTCAGGCCCTGCATTCCCTTCCAGTGCTATTCAGGGGTGATGGAGAAGAAGGCCAGCCCTCTAGCTCTGTCTGTGTGGTTTCTAGCACCAGGTTTATCAAGAAACCAAGCCAACACCCTTACTCCTCACACAGTCCAAAGACCAACAATTGCACTCAAGCAATCAATTCAGCTCTCACAGCTTAAACAGGGAAAAACGAATTACACAGCCCCAAACGTAACAGCAAAAACGGCTCACAATATGTAAAAAAACACACAGCCCTGAAGCTTATCAGTGAGCACAACTCTCAGCAGGGAAAAACGTCCCAAATAGCCTGTGCGTGAGGCCAATAGTCGCTGAGACAGTAAAAAACGTGAATGGCTCTTCACAGCCATGGTAAAAACACATGGAACTTCCAAAAACGTGAATGGAAAAATGCATCGGCAACTCCCAAAACGTGAGGAAGACAACCCAGGCCCTGGCATTACAAAAACGACCTCCCATCCATGGGAAAAATGAAGCTAACAACCAAAATCATGGAAAGAAAAACACAGGAAAAACTCCAGCTGCTCCCAAAACGTGAGGAAACTGAAAAACGTGGATGCATAGCAAAAATGGCATACGTTTTTGGGCATTTTCCTTGCCAAGGAAGTCAGAACATGTTTTTCAAAAATGGTTCTCTGCCCAATTCGAATTTTTGGTTGCCCATACTCTTCCCATCCATGCAATAACTAACTCAACCACATTCTGGCAGAAATAAATGATTGGAGAAAAAGACAAGAAAGGTAGTTGACAGCTTGATGGGTTTTCTCATAGACATTTGGCTTTTCTCCATTGGCCCATAGGCTAAATATTTCACCCCCCCTTATCCTTAGAAAATCATGCCCCATTCGATTTAGTTGCCGCGACCGTAGCTGGTTGTGTCCATTAATTAATTATGATGCATATTTACATGACGGCCAACATATTATATGCCGCATACCGCGATAGATCTTCGGTGACAATTAAATCCAAAACATAGCATTACCGATCAATGGTGGGGCCTTGGCCTTTAGCTCCACACCATGATCATTACAATATATACATCATATACATCTAATGTAACGGGGTCAAAACCGGGGCATTACACCTTCAACTATCCAATTGTGCGGTTCCGCAGAGTAATTTCCCTCCTCCTGAGGATACAGTCCGGTTCCACCAGAACTTCTCCTTCTGGTTCCACCTGTACAACATTCCAATCAATCACATGAGTAGCATCATGAACATACTTTTTCATAACAAAAATATGGAAAACATTATGCACTTTCAAATTAGGTGGTAACGCGAGCTGATATGCAACTTGACCAATTTTGGATAAAATTTCAAACAGACCACAGTAATGTGGTGCTAGTTTTGCACAACTCCCTAGTCTTAGGGAGATTTTCTTTGGTATTACCTTTATAAACACGTGCTCACCCACCTGGAACTCTTTGGGAGTTCTTTTCAAATCTGCTTGGCTCTTTTTCCGATCCTGTGCTACCTTCAAATTTTCCTGCACTTGTCTCACAATCTGTTCCATTTCCTTCAATAATTCTGGTCCTAACACTAATCTATCTACTGGATTATTCCAAGAGATAGGAGTGTTGCATTTACGCCCATACAAAATTTCAAATGGACTAAACTTAGCTGATGAGTGATAGTTATTATTATAAGCAAACTTTGCTAAATGCAAGTAGTCCTCCCACTTACCTGGCTAATCCTTAACATACATTCTTAATAGATCTTCCAACACCTGATTCACTCTTTCAGTCTGTCCATCTGTCTAAGGATGGAAAGAGGTGCTGAAATTTAGTGTTGTGTTTAATCCCTTAAACAAGGACCTCCAAAAATTTCCTGTGAATTTAGGATCCCTGTCTGAAATGATAACCTTAGGTACTCCATGTAACCTAAAAATCTGCTGTAGAAATACATCAGCTATATTGGCAGCCTTGTAGGTAGCCTTGACAGGAATGAAATGTGCTTCTTTACTTAACTTGTCAACCACCACCATAATGGAATCATTCTGATTCTGATTTATGGGCAATCCAGTAATAAAATCCAAGCTGATTATTTTCCATTTCCAACTAGGAATAGGCAAAGGTTGCAGTAAACCAGCTGGATGTTGGTGTTCAGTTTTCACTTGTTGACAATCCAAACATCTAGCTATGTATTCAGCTACTTCAGATTTCATATTAGGCCAGAAATATTCTTTTCTTAACATGGTGACAGTCTTTTGGTAGCCTGGATGTCCTGAGTAAGGGGTTTTATGAACTTCATCCAGATTCAGCAATTTAACCTTAGGCATATTAGGCACATACAGTTTGTCCTTAAACAATAAAAATCCATCTTTATTTAGACTATAACCTTTTATTAAGCTTTCTGTAGGTTCTTCTTTAGCTGTAACTTGTAATTTTTTATAAATTTCATCCTGTTTTATCCCTTCTATCAGCTATTGATTTAAATCAGAAGCATAAGTGCTGATGGCTGCTGTA
The DNA here is from genome assembly GCA_001517045.1 of Pseudotsuga menziesii. Taxonomy (NCBI): domain Eukaryota; kingdom Viridiplantae; phylum Streptophyta; class Pinopsida; order Pinales; family Pinaceae; genus Pseudotsuga; species Pseudotsuga menziesii. The sequence goes on from LPNX011212127.1 coordinate 4,973, forward strand.
AAATTCATCTTTGCATTTCTACTTAAAGCATCAACCACCTTATTTTCTTTTCCTTTTATGTGTTGAATTTCAAAATCATATTCACTCAAGAAGGCCAACCGCCTTGCTTGTCTTGCATTTAAGTTGGGCTGATCTAAAAGGTATTTCATACATTTATTATCAGTCATTAAAATAAACTTTCTACCTATTAAGTGGTGTCGCCACATTTTTAATGCATGTATAACAGCTGCAAGTTCTAAATCATAAGTTACATAATTATTTTCGTAGATCTTTAACTTCCTGGACTCATAGGCAATGACATGCCCGTCTTGAGTCAGCACACCGCCTAAACCATCATTACAAGCATCGGTGCATACCACAAAATCCTTATTAGGATCTGCTATTCTTATAATAGGCGCAGTTGTTAATAATGTTTTTAATTTCTTAAAACTTTCTTCACACTTTAAGTTCCAATCGAATTTATTGCCTTTCTTTTGCAAGGAAGTGATTGGATTAGCTATTTTTGAAAAGCCTTCAATAAATCTCCGGTAATAACCGGTAATTCCCATAAATGTCCTAACATCTGTTACGTCCTTTGGAACTGGCCAATCTTCGATAGCCCAAATCTTTTCAGGATCAACTGAAATCACTTCCTTAGTCACTACGTGACCTGAGTACTGGATTTCATCCTTGAAGAAGTCACACTTGCTAAACTTTGCAAAGAGCTGTTGCTCTCGCAACTCTTGTAAAACTATCCTTAAGTATTCTTTATGTTCTACTTCATTTTTAGAATAAATTAAAATGTCATCGATAAATACGACAACAAATTTATCTAAATATTTATGCATTATATTATTCATTAGACACATAAAGACAGCTGGAGTGTTAGTAAGCCCAAATGGCATTACGACAAATTCGTAATGTCCATACCTCGTCCAGAAAGTTGTCTTGAAAATGTCCTCATCTTTAATCCTTACCTGATGATATCCTGATCTCAGGTCTATCTTTGAGAACATCATAGCTCCACGTAGCTGATCAAACAGATCATCTATGCGGGGCAACGGATATTTGTTTTTAATGGTCATCTTGTTTAGTTGACGGTAATCTATGCATAGTCGCATAGTTCCGTCTTTATTTTTGACAAAGATGACTGGTGCTCCCCAAGGGGACACACTGGGTCAAATGTACTTCTTATCTATTAATTCCTTTAGCTGTGATTTTAATTCATTGAGTTCTAAAATATTCATACGATACGGAGCTTTTGAGCTAGGTATCGCACCTGGCACCAATTCGATAGTGAAATCCAGTTCCCTCCTGGGAAGTAATCCTGGAATTTCCTCTGGAAAGACATCAGTAAATTCATTTAAAACAGGAATATCTTCTATTTTTAACTTATCTTTTTTCAGATTTACTTGCCTCATCTGTAATGGTTACAGCATAGGCTTTACACCCTTTCCTGACTGCTCTTTTAAGTTGTAAAGCAGAAATCTGCTTAATTACAGTTTTCCTAGGAATACCTTTAACTGTTACTAGTTGTTCATTATTATTTATGCACGTAAAGGTTTTATCAAGACAGTTTAAAACTACCTTATGCTGCTCTAACCAATCCATACATATTAATAAATCATACGAGCCAAGTGGCAGAATGTTAAGCTTAACTGTAGTTTTAAAATCATTCATAAGCAAGGCACTTTCTTTCACATAACATGTTACTTTCCTTTTTGCCCCAGTGGCTAATTGAACTAACCAGGAACTATCAAACTTTTAAACAGTCAATTTACACTTTTCCACTATCTGAGGTGAAACGTAACTAAGACTAGCTCCTGGATAAATTAAAATAGTTACAGGGGTTTGATTAACCATACCTTCCACTTCCACCATGGAAGTCTGATAGTCAGCTTGGCGGTTCTCCAAAGCTGCATTTATTCTGGGCATAGTCCTCGCAAATTCTCCAATGGTCATTTCATCCTGCACGGTGTGAATATTGTTGTTTGACTTTTTCCGATTTGGGCAAACCGAGGCATAGTGCGGGCCATTGCATTCCCAGCACTTAACATACTCTTTTCTTTCAAAATTCTTAGTGAAATTCCCATGATTGTTGGCAGCTTCCTTGCCCATAAAGTTGCTGGAATTATTAGAATTATTAGAAGCACCATTTCTATTCCCCTGGAAGTTCTTACCGTTAGAATGATTTCTGTTCTTATTATTCTTGAAATTCTTCCGGGGTACAAATTCTTTCTTTTTAAACTCAGACTGATTACTGTTCTTTTTAGCCTTCCAGTTGGCTATACCTTCTTTCTTCTTGTTCTGTTCAAAACAGAAATTAGCCTTCCGCATGGCTTCTTCCAGAGTCTTAGGGTTATCATACTCGATTATGTCCTTGATATGATATGGCAGACAGTTGAGAAACCGCTGTACTTTAGGTTTCTCATCAACTAAATAAGGTACATACCTCAACAAGCTTAAGAATTTACTATTTAAATCCTCCATAGTCATGGATCCTAACTTTAATTCGTAAAATTCTTTAGCTCTTTCTTCATAATATTGTTCGGACAGAAATTTCTTCTTGAAGTACCTTTTAAAGGTACTCCAATTAACTTCTCTTTCCTTGATCCCCTTGACTCTTTTCAGATCTTGCCACCATATGTCTGCTTTTCCAGTGAGATTATAGATGGCCATTCTTGCCTTCAGCTGATTTGAATAGTTGTATATCTGAAAATACTTCCTCATCCCGGATAACCAGGACTCTGCTTCTTCCCCTTTTTCGGTCTCTCCGTTAAAAGTTGGGGGCTTTATTTTTTTAAACTCCCCGGAAATCTCTTCATATGGCCTATACTTCTTCTTTCTGTCATACAACTCAGCCTCACTACTATCACTAGTGGTGTAATAGCTTTGTTGTTCCCTAAATCCTTTAGATGATGAACTGCTTTCAGCTTTAGCCAATTTCATCTTTTTAGATCCTTTCTGATGGCTAGCTTCCTCAGATTCAGATCTTTTGCTCCTCCCTTCAGTCTGAAATTTTTCCATCAAAATTTGGTTTAACTCTTCTTGAATTTTCAAAATCCTTTCATTGTCCTTCTTGACTGACTCCATTTCAGTCTTCAAATCCTTTATAGTCTACATCAGTTCTGAAGAGTGAGCAGTTACTTCTTCTAACACAAGTTCTCTAGACAATTGTCTTGTCTCGGTGTTTGGAGACTCCTCCTCAGCATATTCTCCTATCTTCTCCATACCTTCCTGTTAGATTCAAAAAAAGAAATTTTATATTCTTTACATAAAACAGAATATAGGTTAGTACATTATTTTACTATTCTATAGAAACTAGTTGGGCCACATCAAGGCCTAGTGTTTGAACCATGCTCTGATACCACATGTCAAAACCCCAAATTTTCCGTGAAATTTAAATTTTTTAAAAATGCATATAATTTCAATAAATGCAGTCACTAATTGTTTGATTAGTTATCTCTTATCGAAATTAATTATTTGTTGGTTATGTTTAGCAGTAGAACAGTTCTTTTCAATTTACTGACTTGTTTCTTTTGCAACCATAAGGTGGGTCTGTTATGGAAAACTGGGCTTACTTAGCTTACGAGCTAACGCAGAAGTTTCCCTCTATTACAGATATACAGGTAAGATGTTCGGGTGCTGCTAACGACTCTTTAAAGTATTCAATAAAGATTTTCTGCATACAATTTTAATTCAGTAGAGGAGTATATATGCTAGTCAGATTTCTCAAGCGTAAAGAGGTAAAGCATTATCTAATTTCTTTTAAAGTCTTACTGATAATGTATTGAACTCTATTAGTATGGATAACAGCTATTTTTTTCTTTGTAATAGCAGGAAAATATTCTTATGGATTTTTTAAACTATTTGGTTTACATATTAATTGTAATTACCAATTGTGATAATTATTTCTTTACTAGCATAGTAAAATGGTAGAGTAACAATGTCAAAGATTCAATTTTTAAATGTTCCAATTACTGCATCACAACATAATTGGAATTGCAACTGCAATTGTAGAATGATAAAGAGGTTTAAGTACCAACCGGTATTTTTCTTAATTCAAGGATTCACAAGTTTACTACTTGATACAAGTCACTTGTAAAGTCTCCCTTTAGTCTTTAAAATCTGTAGAGTTGAGGAATACTATTTCTAATCCAAGGTTAAAAGTTCAAGATTAAAATTATAGATCATTCCCAGTTTTTATGATACTTAAATACCACTCTAAGATCTTTAGGACTATACTATAATACAAAGAAGGCTAACTTACCCAACCTACCTATTATATAATGACTTGTAATATCTTATATCATCTTGAGCTTCAAAATTTACAAATGACTAATTGTCACAAACAAAGGTCTTATGACTAATAATAGGATTATTATTTTACCAACAAGGGACCTTTATAAGGTCAAGAATAAAACCATCAACATGTTCAAAAGATAACTTCATATGATTGTTACAATTCTAAATTCTTTATAATAATATCCCTTTTTAACTCCATTTGTGAACTAGGTAAAAGATAGTAGGGAAAATAGTTTTATAAACCAGCTACACCATGGTAAACTATTAAATTCCTTTTTGTTTTTCATGTCTCATTATCATACTATACAATCCTCGTATATAAATGTATTAAACCCAATGATAAACAATTATTACAATGTTATTTAAACATCACTCTAATGTTTAGGTGGTTGATTAAATATTGCAGGTGGTTGACTATAGTATAACAAACCTTGAGGAAACCCCATGCTATGATTTGGGTTGTGAACAAAATCATTGGTGATCTTTGTTGTGGAACTATAGAGTTCATACCCACTGCATGTCCATTATTAAAAGGGTTACGTGGGCTTCTCCTAGCCATGCACTGTTGTTTAAATTGGTTTGACTCAAACCCTAGTCTTCAATTCTCCACTGCCTTCAGGCCTCCAGCCGCTCTGCAAAACCTCCTGGTTCATCTTGCTGCTTGCATTGTCTGCTAGTCAAATCCTATGTTGGTTCGGTTCCCTGTGGCTCATCTACCGCATTGTGAGGAAGATACTATGTTGAATGGCTTGTTGTGAAATGTTTGGGCAGCGTCGCTTCTCTTAGGGTTTTCTGCATTGGCATTCCTCACCCGAACTCTTAACTGTGCAAGCCGTTGCCTTTACTTAGTGCTTCAATTCGTCCTCCACCTTGACTAGTTATCCATCGCTCCAGCGAGCTCCTTCTCTTCAGTGATAAATGAAGGATTTACCCTTCTTCCTACTGGTGGTTGTCTTGCTGTTCTGCAGTGGTCGTATTTCTATTACACTATAAGGTATGTTACAGGTCTTTTCCAAACAGTTTTCTTTTCACAGTAATTACTTGACCATTAATAACTTAGCAAGGTTTTAATATCACGTTTATTCTTTGTTACAGGGTTGGACCTCTCCTCTTGGCGTGGAAGGCGCGAAACTTCAACAACTGGCTCCTCCCGGTAAGCCTGGTTTTCTCCATGGCGTTCTCCTCCTTAATGGTCCTTTAGGGCAGTCATGGCTTTGATTTCGTGGTGTGTAACCCTCGCGGTTACTTTGGTTCAGTTAGCGAATCTGAACGCTGTCGAAGAGTTTTGACTCTTCGTTTATAATGGGATTTTGGCTGAAGCCAAGACTGTGGGTTTTGGGTCTTTGTTTATTTACTGTGTAAGTATGTATATATTTACTACTATTGTACAGGCTGTAAGCCTGTTTTTATGAATCGAAAAGGTAGACGTGAGTTACAAAGGAGATAGAATTCCATCTTTGATGAATCTCAGGACATAATTGTTATTTTTGACAGGGTTTACCCTGAACTTGGAGCTATAAGTTGTTCATGCAGTTTTTCTTAAATTATAATTTGTTATTGTATAGTTTTGAAAATAATATATTGTGTGTACTCAGCTTATTAAGCTTATTTGTGGTTTCTAAATCATATATTTCTATACAGTAAATAATAATACAATAATTATTATTTATTATAATACTTAAATTACCCTACCTGGAATGCTTATTACCTTCACTGCTAGCTCTGTTCAGGTTCTTTATAGGTATCAATGGAAATAATAAAAGTTCTCTGTGTATAAAATAACCTGTTGATTAAGAATTCTCAATACTTACTGTTAATTATACTATGCTTTTGCGAACAAGATGATTTCCAGTTATAGATATAGTTAAGCTTCAAGGTCGAGCATACTGCCATTCTGGAAATTATTTTTCTGTACAAATAAGCATTTGATTCTTACTATTAAAATATTATTAGGGTTTCTGTACTTGGTTATAATTTTACTTTCTAATAAATAAGAATTTGTAAATGTTAAAGTATAATCTATACCCTTAATAATATAGGGTTTCTATGTATTTATTTTTACAATAAAATGCTATCAGTATACTTATAGTTCAGACAGTATAATTTTAGTTCTGGACTGTTCTTAAAATAATAAGAACCCCCCCTTGATATTAACAGTAATAATATTCCTATCATATGTAAAATAAAGGTATATTATTACTCATATAATATCTATATTATCTAAGATTACTAAAGTGTTTATGTTAATATTTTTAGTTTATCTTTAAGCATATTGAAAGATAATTACACTTCATTATTTAGATTCTTGTATAATTTATGCTATGCTATCTTTGTTCTTTGTAAGTAGATTGTTTTATTAGTTATAATGTTGGTTTATAAATCAAGAATTTAGTTAACTCTAGCTAGGGTCTATCTTATAAGCACAAATATTAACACTTGTTCGTATTCTAAATAAAAAGATTAACAGCTCTGGAACTGGTTCGAGCTCAGTTCCACATAAAAAGAAGGATAATAATGAAATGAATACCTCACAAAACATTCATAAAAATCTAGACCAGATTGGGTTGACAGTAGTATCTAATCATTATAAAACTATTCCTATTTTCAGTTTATTATTAGACATACAGTAGTGAAGTTATTCTAATTTGGAAGAAAGGCACTGTATGGTAAAACAGGAAATAAATCTAGTCTAAAATCTACTATTTATTCTTTACAATATAACAATTTACTGAAAGCAAAAATACAGTTCAAGGAAGTAGTTTTTGATTAAAAACTCATACAACTGTCAATGAAATATCTTTTCTGAAAACAGATGAAGAACTACTACTCTGCAATCTCATCATGCTATTCTTATTTAAATTTACCCCTGTGATGGAGTACGTTCTGGTAAAACCCAGATGTGGAAAAACACAGTGGATCTTTATCTATCATCAAAATATTTCATTACTAATAACTAAAACATTTACATCACTAAACCAGTTAACTCTTATATCATAAACTACACATATAACATTCAACCATTCACAGTATTTAAACAAAGACAGTTAAGTGACAGAACCTGCTTGATCTTTGGACAACAACATCAATGGGAGGCCGTTCCTCCCTACCAATTCCTGGAGAGCGCTCAAACAACGACTCCTCAGGACCCCCGAGCTTGCTCTGGTATCCCTGGCTGGAACTAGGTGCAGCAATAGTCAGATACCAGTCCTCAAACTCAGTATTAATTCCAGAACTATCAGTAAGTTCTCCCAGCTAACAAGCTGTAATAAACCAAGTTACTGCAGCAATCCTCTCAGAACAACTTCCTTACTGTTTTCCCTTTTTCCCCAATGACTTTCCTGAATAGCATTCCACCTGAATGTTTCTTCTCTGGAAAATATCTGAGCAGCCTCAGCTCTATTCATTGGGTACTTTTAAAAGATTGCCTAGGTCTTTTTTGGGTTAATTGTCATTTAATGAGCCACCTGCTCTGATACCACTTCCTTGGGGGATCATGACCCCAAATATAGGGAAGTTGCCACCTGCAACTTAGGAAGTGTTTGAAGATGCTGCCACTTGTCTTTTGCCCTCCACCTAGTTCCATCCACCAGTTTGACCAGTAACCTCTTTTTAACAGCTCTGCCATGCTGTTGTCTCCACAATTTATTTATTAATAATAAAATATTCTGAATTACATTCCACTTCTGTTGACTCTGCTGAGTCATCATTTCCTACTTAGCATTAAATTTAACATAATGTCTCAGGAATATGATAAAACAATTAACATTATTTTACAAAATTGGGGTATGTGACAAAAACACTTTGTTTTTTTTTTCTAGAGTAAAAACATCACAGTTTTCTATTATAAACAAAAACCACTTTTTACAGGGTCATACAACCTTTCTTACATAATTTCAGATAATAATTCACATGAAAAAGTTCAAACCATAAACTTCAACAAACTAAAAAACAATTGTTGATCTCCTCACAATATAGATTGTTTTGACAATCTTCATGCATAATCAGATAATCGGAGATGTTGATCATATAGATCCTACAAAAAAAACTGCCCAGAGATTTGTTTTCAAGTAGGTACTTGTTTGGGACTTTTGATAAATCATTCAATAAATGGGCCCGAGTCATTCTTCGTCAGGTGGTCCATTTTGCCTCCCCATCCTTTCCAGATACCTTCATCCAGTAAAAGGCCTTCCTTTGAAATAATTATCAACTGTGTTGTTTCTTTTTTCTATAGATATGGCTGAAGTTGATATTCTAACAGAGAGATGATATCCTAGTAACTTCATCATAATTTGACCTTAAGAATATGTTTTCTGGCAGATGCCTCAACTTCAACCAATTTATCACTACCAAGGAGTCCCCCCAAACTTGTATTCTTTGGATCCCTTGAGAGAGGTCCAAAAGCATAAACACCTTATAAGACAAAAGCTCCACTCTATTAATGGAGCTCAGACCCACCCTGCTGCAAATTTAGATCATTCCATATCCAAAGAGAAAATAATTCCGCTAACACCTCTTATCGCGGGAACCCTTGTGAATCTCCATAAAAAAGATACCAATGGTAATATTTTTCTATTACCTCCACCATAACTCTTCTAATATTAGGAGGGTTCTAAATATTGGGGAAGGAGTAAAAAATTGCAAGACTTTTGTATGCATACACACCAGTCGAAATCATCTTATCCTCGAAGATGCTCTTATTCTGAGCTAACCATGTTCCCTAGATAACCAAGACAGGTAATTATTTGAAATCCCTTGCATGTGGGTCACCAAACAATGCTTTCAAAGAATCCTACAGGTCATCTCCACTCCAATCATACATGAAGCCTTTAGCCCTTGAAACAAACCTTCGCATGATTTGGAAATTAGGACAAAAAAATAAAAAGATAGGAGACAGTTTCCTCGTTGAATCTGCAAAGCGTGCACCTTCCAGGTCCTTCATAGAATTTTGTTTTTAAATGCTCCCAAACAAGAATTCTCTGAGCCAACGCTGACCATAAAAACAAATTTGACTTCAACGGGCTTAGGGAGATCCTCTTCTTCTATGGAAACCATGTAACCCAACCTTGGACATAAGAACCTCCCCCCGACTTTCTGATCCACGAAATCTCATCGTCTCTGTGATCCAAACAGACATTATAGTTCTCAAGGGATTTGATTAAATTATCCCACAACAATTTATCATTATCCACAAAACCAAAATGATCAGCCTGTAACCAAACCTAAGATTGAGTAATCACTGTTAGCAGAATCGACAGTTTCTATTCAGATCAGCTACTTACCGTGCATAGTCATATGTAATGGCTGATTTTCAGCCTTGTAATTAGCCCGATAGTTTCAAAACAAAACCTTATTTTGACATGGTATCAGAGCCCCAAGTTATTTTCATGTTTTTTCTCTCAGCATCAGGACTGTCGGAAACCTCTTCATAGGTTTTGTCAGCAATCTCTTAGCTTTCCAGAGGATTTTTTTTTTGGATTTTTGGGTGGTTTGGGCTATCGCAATTTCGGTTATTTTTTTTCTGGTGGTTATTATGTCAGGAGAAAATTCTATTGTTCACTTTAATGGCAAGAACTACGCCAGTTGGGAATTCCAGTTCAGGATCTTTGTGAAAAGGAAGGAGTTATGGGGTCATTTGGATGGGTTTTCTCCGGCTCCAACTGATCCCAAGGAACTTAGTTTATGGGAAGGTGGGGATGCCAAAATTGCTTCCTGGCTACTCAGTTCTATGGAACCCCATATGGTCAACAATCTTCGTGGGTTCACTACTGTTAAGACAATGTGGGATTACCTTTGGCGGATTTATTATCAAGATAATTCTGCCCGAAAGTTTCAATTGGAGTTAGACATCAGAAAATATCGCCAGGGGAACCTCGTGATTGAACAATTCTATTCCGGTTTTCTTAATTTATGGAGTGATTATTCTGGGTTGGTAGACTCTAAGGTTCCCAAAGATGCTTTAGTGACACTACAAGCGGTTCATTCTGAGAGCCAGCGGGATCAATTTTTTTATGAAGCTCCGACCCTAGTTTGAAAGTGCATGAGCTGGGTTAATCAATTGCACACCTGTCCCCTCTTTGGATGTCTGCTTGGGTGAACTCTTGCGTGAAGAACAGCGTCTTTCCTCACAGCTTGGAATTGCTCAAGACGTTGGTGGTACTGAGCTGGTTAATGTGGCCTATGCTGCTCATGGCAAAGGACGATATAGATCTATGCCGCAGTGTTACAGTTGCAAGGAAGTTGGGCACATTGCAAAACATTGCAGCAAGAAATTCTGCAATTATTGCAAGAAGGAAGGCCATATCATTAAGGATTGTTGTGTACGCCCTCAGAATTGATCTGCTCCTACTTTTCATACTGCTGTTCAGTCCACCTTTGTGCTTGCATCTTCCATTCATCCCTTTGTTCCAGGTTCTTCTTCCAGCCTTACTCCCGAGCAGGTTCAACAGATGATTGTTTCCGCTCTTTCTGCTCTTGGTCTCCAAGGTAAGAAAAATCTTCTTCCTTCTCCTTGGTTAATTGACTCTGCAACTTCCAATCACATGACTGGCAGTCCAACAGCTTTACATAATGTTCGTAAGTATGATGGTGAGCAGCATATTCAGATTGCCAATGGCACCTATTACTGCGGTTGGAAATATGGGGTCTTCCTTTACCAATGTTTTCGTGTCTCCTGATTTATCTTCCCATCTCATTTATGTTGGACAATTAGTAGAAGAAAATTGTTCTCTTCATTTTGATCGTAGTGGTTGTCGTGTGCAGGATCAAGCATCGAGACAGGAGATAGCGAAGGGGCCTAAAGCGGGACGTCTTTTTCCTCTTCAGTCGTTTTCCGTTCCTCGGTCAATTTCTGTTGGTTGTTCCGCTATTGCTAATAATAGCCATTTTTGGCATAAGAAATTGGGACATCCCAACTCTGTAATTTTGACACATCTTATAAAACATGGTTATTTGAGCAATACAAATGCATTTTCTTCCTTGTCTTTTGATTGTGCACCTTGTAAACTTGGTAAAAGCAAATCTTTACCATTTCCTTTGCAGGGTAGTCGTGCTTATACATGCTTTGAGATTATTCATTCTGATGTTTGGGGTATGAGTCCTATTCTTTCTCATGCTCAATACATGTATTTTGTGACATTTATTGATGATTACAGTTGTTTCACTTGGGTCTATTTTCTTCGTTCTAAAGCTGATGTGTTTTCGACCTTCCAAACTTTTGTTGCCTATGTAGAAACACAATTTTCTAACTGTATTAAGACCTTACACTTAGATTTCGGGGGAGAATATATGTCTCATGATTTTCAATATTTCCTACAACAGAAGGGTATTCTCTCTCAGCGTTCCTGTCCTTACACCCCTCAACAGAATGGAGTCACTGAGCGTAAGAATAGACATCTTTTAGATGTTTCTCATACCTTGATGCTTGAATCTTCTATCCCTCCTAGATTTTGGGTAGAGGCATTATCTACGGCTGTATATTTGATTAATCGTTTGCCTTCTCCTACCTTGCATTTTGATTCTCCATATTCTCGTTTGTTTGGTGTTCCTCCTGACTATAATTCTCTGCATGTTTTTGGTTGCGTCTGTTTTGTTCACTTACCTCCCATTGAACGTCACAAGCTTGCTGCCCAAGCTGTTCAGTGTGCTTTTCTTGGATATAGTAACTCTCATAAAGGGTTTATGTGTTATGATGCGGATTCTAACAAGCTTCGTATTTCTCGAAATGTGATTTTTTTTAAAATCAATATTTCTTTCCATCTCGTACTAATCCTGTTTCTTCCTCTATTTTGCTTCCTCCTTTTGATGATGTGTCTAGTACTCCTACTCATTTTCAGCCAGGTCTTGTGTATCAGCGATGTCGCCCACTGCCTCTTCCTTCCTCTGAACCGCCACTTGATCCTGTCTTGCATGAGCCCCGTCGGTCTACTAGGGTTTCCCGGCCTCCGAATTGGTATGGGTTTTCTTCTTTCTCTCTTCAGGCTACTCTTGATACTACTTCTGTGCCTAAGTCTTATTCTTAGGCTTCTACTCAAGAGTGTTGGTGCCAAGCTATGCAGGACGAACTTCAGGCTCTTCAAGACAATCACACTTGGGACATCGTCACTTGTCCTGCTAGAGTTAAGCCTATTGGGTGCAAATGGGTATACACCATCAAGCTACGTGCTGATGGCTCTATCGAAAGACATAAAGCTCGTATGGTGTCACTCGAGAATCGGCAAGAGTATGGGCTTGATTATGAGGAAACATTCGCTCTCGTGGCCAAAATTACTACTGTTTGCACTGTTATGGCTCTTGCTGTTTCGAAAGGATGGTCGCTTCGCCAGATGGATGTGAAGAATGCATTTTTACATGGTGATCTAAAGGAAGCAATATTTATGTCTCCTCCTCCTAGCTTGTTTCCTCCCTCTTCTGTTGAGGTTTGTCGCTTGAAGTGGTCTTTGTATAGTTTGAAGCAGGCACCGCAGGCATGGTTTGAGAAGTTTCATACTACTTTACTGGATTTCACTTTTACTTAGAGTCAGTATGACTCCTCTCTCTTCTTTTGCAAGACTGCTATTGGGATCGTTATACTTCTTGTGTATGTCGATGATATTGTGATTACCAGATATGATCTCCCGTTAATTGAGCAGCTCCAGTAGCACCTCAAATCTTCATCACATAAGAAAGATCTTGGTCCACTGCAGTATTTTCTTGGACTTGAGGTCCAACATTGTCCAAATGGCATGCTCTTACATCAGCATAAGTATACCCAAGAACTTATTTCTTTATCCGGTCTTCAAGATGGTAATTCGGTTCTTACACCTATGGAGGTCAATTTGAAGCTACATCAGGCGGGTGGTGATTCCTTATCTGATCCCTCGATGTATCGGCAGCTGGTGGAAAGTTTGAATTATTTGACCATTACTCGACCTGATATCTCATTTGTTGTTCAACAGGTCAGTCGGTTTATGCAGGCTCCTTTCCAGACACATTTGGCTACTATCCGTCGTCTTCTTCGATACCTCAAAGGGACATTTGGTCGCGGTTTATTTTTCCCTTCAGGGAATTCTTTAAAGTTGGAGGTTTTTAGTGATGTCGACTGAGCTGGTTGTGTGGATACTCGTTGTTCTGTTACGGGTTGGTGTATGTTTCTTGGCGATGCCCTTATTTCTTGGAAGAGTAAGAAGCAGGATCGTGTCTCGAAGTCATCCACCGAGTCTGAATATTGGGCTATGTCGTCTTCCTGTTTTGAAATTGTATGGCTTCGAGGGTTGTTAGGCAAACTTAGTGTTCCACAACTTACTCCTACTCCTCTTCATGCTGATAATACCAGTGCTATTCAGATTGTTGCAAATCTGGTTTTTCATGAGCACACCAAACATATTGAAGTGGATTGTCATTCCATTTGTGAAGCCATTGCTCACCATGAGATTACTCTTCCACACATTTCCATTGAACACCAAACTGCTGATGTCTTCACCAAGGCTCTCTCTCATCCTCGCCATCAGTTCCTAATTGACAAATTGATGCTTCTTGATCGCCCAACATCAATTTGAAGGGGGATGTTAGCAGAATCGACAGTTTCTATTCAGATCAGCTACTTACTGTGCATAGTCAAATGTAATGGCTGATTTTCAGCCTTGTAATTAGCCCGACAATTTCTATTCAGATCACCTACTTACTGTGCATAGTCAGATGTAATGGTTGATTTTCAGCCTCATAATTAGCTCGACAGTTTCTATATAAAGGAAGGAACTCTCACAAGGAAGATATTCAAAACAAAACCTTATTTTGACAATCACATTCTTAGGAAGTAATAGGATAAAGAAACAAAAACCCATGATCCAAAAGCATATTCTTCATGTGCTCATGCAACAGATAAGCATTATTGCAGCCAATCCATGGATCAGAGCTCACCCAGAGTCTTCTACCATTTCCTATCCTCCACGCCAACCAATTAGCTATAATGTCAAAGGTCTTAAGGGAAGCTCTCCACATGGAAGAGATATTCCTAGTGCACAAATTAAGCTGATGAAACCACTCTTCAATAGAAAGAGGAAAAATATACTTTCGATACACAACCTTTTCCCAAAGGCTATCGCATTTTAAAATCCTCTAGATGAACTTTGTCGAAAGGGCCTTCAAAAACCAAAAGGATGCTTAAAACCCCATCCCCATCTCCATAGACAAAGTAAGCTTTTGCCAAGCAATCCATAGATAAGACTTTTCTTTCTTACTGCCATTCCATAGAAAGTTGAAACAAAATTTTATGATACGATTCATGATACTTCTTGTCACAAAATCCATGGAAAAGGAAAACATTGGGATAGCCTCAATAACATATTTTAGAAGGATCATTCTTCTACCTTCAGATAACTATAAGTTACACCATAAATGAATCCTTTTTTCAACCTTTCACACCAATCATTCCTAATCCTTCAAACCATAATCATTCCACTTGATAACAAAACGAAGATATTTAATTCCTTTATGAAAATCCATAACTTGGAAATTGAACTACAAAATAACCCATTGGACCCTCTCCTCCTCTAACTTCATGCAAGAAACAAAATATTTGGCATTGTTAATTGTCACACAGTAGCCTTAGAAAAGGAATCAAGCAGGCCTTTTACCTTTTTGATGTCACGGCTAGACCCATCACAAAAGAAACAGAAGATTTGGCATTGTTAATTGTCACACAGTAGCCTTAGAAAAGGAATCAAGCAGGCCTTTTACCTTTCCGATGTCACCACTGGACCCATCACAAAAAAAAGTAAAATGTCATCCACAAAGAACAGGTGGCTGGACCCATCACAAAAAAAATAAAATGTCATCCATAAATAACATGGGAGTGATACCAATGTTACCACCAATCTTAATACCTTTAAGCTCGCTAGATAACCTTGCTTTCTAGAGAGCGCTATTAAAACCCTGGACAACCAAAATGATAAAGGCGACAAGGAACATCCTTCTCGGAGCCGAGAAGCAACTGCATTAACCAACACAATGAAAGAAATCGATTGCACACAAGACATGATCCAGTTCACAGTACACAACTGAAAACTAGTATGAAGTTGAACCAAACGCAGATACATCCAATTTGCTTGATCATACTCTTTCCAAATCAACCTTGATAATCACAGCTTGCTTATTTTTAACTTAGGTTGAATGAAGGACTTCCTGAGCCGTCCCGGTAGCATCGTGAATTCATCTTCCCTCCAAGAAGGTGAATTGTTCCTGCAAGACCCCCTCATAGAGAATACCGCAAATCCTTTTGGTTATGACCTTAGTCGTTAGCTTATAGATGCAGTCACATAAAGAAATAGGTCTAAAATCCTCAAAAGATTGACCATTATCTTTTTTTAGGAATTAAGGCAATGAATGTAGAATTGGAAACAACCAGAATTCTACCTTTGATCTAAGATTATTCAATAACTGTCAGAATATCATGTTCGAATAAATCCATGAAACCTTTAAAAAATTCGATAGGCTAACCATCTTTCCCAGGACTTTTATCCGCTTGCATTGAGCTACAGGACTTTTATCCGCTTGCATTGAGCTAATTGTATCCTTTAATTCATTCGTAGAAACCAGACGTTGAAGATCATGATTCTGCTCATCATTCACTAGCGTTGGAAAAGTAGAACAGAGGCTCATCATATGTAGGATATTAGCTTCGTGATCCTCCTTGTAAACCTTGCTAAAGTTCCTCGCACCAATATCGACCAAATTCTCGAGTCTAGACACATCATTACCTTTCTCGTTGTGAAGTTTCCAAATGTAATTATAGGTTTGTTGATGTTGAATGTGATTATGGAAAGTTGTCATCCCCTTTCTGTAACCACAATTACAACGCTCTGCTCTTTAACCTCGTAGACACATCTTCCTCCATAAGATAAACCCTTATTTTAGCTTCCATCTCCAAGATATCCTTTTTTTATCCTCATATGAGAAAACCCTAGGGAGTTTCTCATAAAAATCCTCTAGAGAAGCTTCAATTCTCTTGATCTCCGCATTCTTAGCTTTAATATTTCTAGTGATCCATGGAATACCCAACTCCTTCATCTTCTTTAGGTTATTATTAAACTAGATACCAACCGAAGATAGTATGAAATCATTGTAACACACCAAAGCCTTTTGGATCAACTCCCTGAAATCAGAATTTTGCAACCACATAGAGTCAAATTTGAACGGGCTAGGTGGCCTAGTAGTCCCTTGCTGCAAATCCAAAAAAAAAACTCAGATGACGATCTAAATCACCACCTTCATCGATCCACTGGAAGACACGGGAAGTGCTACTGAGCTTCCCTGGTTAATCAGAAATCTATTGATTCTTTTGGCTATGTAAGGATCCCCAGATCTCTTATTCTTCCAAGAAGGCCGCATTTGTAACGAGGGAATATCATAAAGAGAAGAATCAACTATCTTTCTAATGAAATAGTATAAAAGTGGATCCCTTTGAGCTTAAGTTTCCCATATCTCAGAAACCCCTAAGGAGAAATTAAAATCCCCTCCTAACACAACTCTTTCCATAGACATAAAAGCTACACTAAAAAACCTATCCCAATACTCCATACGATGATGGTGAGGACATGCATGCTAATAAAAGAGAAAGCAAAGTCGAGCTCCCTAGAAAAGAGAATCACTCCCAAGCCAGATTGAAAACCCTGACTGTTAACACCTAGGAAATGATTCGTCACCCAACCGATAATTAAGCCACTCGATCTACCCTCACCCCAACAAATAAAATCCCATCCAGGAAGAAGCCTTCCGAGGTAATCAAGAATAAGGTCCCCAGTTGCAAGAGTCTCTTGGAGAAAAAGCATAGACGATCTATTGGCAAAAATCAATCTCTTCAGGGCTAATTTCTTCGAGGGAAACCCCAGCCCTCTGTAATTGAGGGAGATTGCCAGCATTAAGATAACCCCAAACTAGGTCTTCATGCTCTAAGAGGCCTCTTCAACGTCATTTTCCTCCTCGCACAAACATCATGAACAACCTGCTCCCTTGCCGAATTCAAGATGGAATTCCTTCCTCTCAATCTAGGAGAAGTCTAAGCGCAACATCCCAAACCATGCTTACGACCACCCTTATTGCAAGCTAGAGATATCAAGTTATAACCATATTGAGTCCTTTTTCCCCCACGAGAGATAACATTCAGGGAAGAAGATTCCTCACAAGATACCACTTCAAGAGAAACATTCCCCCAAACCTCCATAGCATTTGATGCATCAACATGACCACTCACTTCCCTCATCGAAACAAGACTAGAACTGCCCACCCTGTTCAAGGGCCTAGGAGGAACAACAGGGGTCCCCACATTCGTAGACACGAACATATTCTCAATTACAGTCGGACCATTGGGGAGAAGATGAAAATACTTAAGTTCAAAGGGGAAACTCCATATCCCCAATCAACCCTAAGATAAAAGAACAGACTTCGCAATATCCGACTTCACCCTAAAGGGGCAGGTAGCTTCCCAAAAACATGCCAAGGGCTTCTCGACTAGGGAGGGGCAGACAAAGACGTCATGATACCAATACTCTTCAAAGAAGCCCATGAGTCCTTCTAAAACCACAACAACAGCTTTTTCAGACCCAAATGGCAAGGTCCCATATCAATAGAATAATCTCCACCACTAGAAAGCATAGAATCCATATACTCCAAACCCCTATTCCCCATATAGAATTACCATAAGAGCAAGGCAGGTGAAATGAGGACATAAAAGGGGACATAAGTTTACCAGGAAAATGCTCCATAGATTGAAAAGAACTCTGCACTAGGGTAGAGGTCCCATTGCCATCACCGTCCTTGAAAGAAATGAAGGAATGTAACAAAGTCCTCATGGAAACCCTATCAAGGATACCTTTCCCCGAAACATCGAAAACATTAGAGTGGTCATGTACCTGACCCCTTCATGCTCGACCCATGCAAGCCTTCTTTCTTCGCACTATCAGAAATGTCCCGACAACAAAACAACGAACTATTCTTCTCTCCAATATCGGCCTCCGAAGACCCTAGGAAAGACCTTGAATGACCGGACTCAAACCCTCATCAAATACCACATCTGATGTAGGCTTCCTTCGCCGCGCCGTGTCTTTTTTTCACACAAAAAAATCAATTTTATATATAAGAAAAGTTGTCTTACAAACAAAATTTCCAGCTGTCCAGAAAATTCAGTTCTCCACATTTGTCCATAGTTCCAGAATCAATCAAGACTACAATCACACAACCATAATTTTACACAGCAAAACATAAATCCTACTCTGTACAAACATAGTCAAGGAACAAGAACATAACTACACAATACTTAGAAAACCATGCTCTATTCGGGATCCATCCTGAACCAGATCCCAATCGATGGCTTCCATTCCATCCCCCATAGCTTGCTTAGATAATAGATCTATGTCAATGTTCAACTCACGGTAAATATGATTAAAATAAATATGCTGAAAACATTTTATGAGATCTTTTACCCAAATGATCCAATGATGAAGCTCGATAGTGTGAATGGTATGAACATCCTTTTCCCAATCCACAATCACTTTCGAGTCCCCGAATATCGTGATGGATAATAGGTCCTTCTCTTGAGTAAAAAACAACAGGCCCCGGAGCGCTAAGAGCTCCGCCTTAGTATTCGATCCAATGCTAATGCCCAACTTAAGCCTGTAAGAGAGATGATGGCTCAATCTGATCACCATCCCTGCCCCACAAATCCCACCTTGCTCTGCGCCATCAAAAAAGCCAGCTAGACTCCTTATGAGCCATAGATCCATAGGAATGAAGCCAGCCAATAGCCTTCATTCCAGCCAAATATGGATCTGCCTTACCATTATGGAAAATAACCATATTTTGAGCCCTCCATACGATCCAAAGAATGGCCAACATAACATCCATTGGAAGAGAAGATTCCTTTAAGAAACAACAAATATTACCATTCATATAGGATTTGTCCCATCTTAGTGAAACAGAGAAAGGGTTGCATACGAAATCCCACACATCCTGGAAAAAACCGCAGCTTCCGAAGACATGGTCCACTGTTTCAAGATTTAACAAACAAAAACAACACCTCCTCAGCCCCAAGATCCCACACTTCTGAAGAGAGTCCCACATCAGGATCTTTTAATGGATGCAGAGCCATCCAAAACACTTGATTTTCAAAGGTAAGAATCCAAGCCATAACCTGTTAAAGTGAGCCTCATTCGGAACAAAAGAATGAAAATTAGCGAGAAAATGATATACCAGATTCGTCGTGGCATAGCCAGTGGACTTGTTATAGTCCCACACTAGTTTGTCGTAGTCCTCATTCAAGGAAATACCAACAACAATCAGATACTTTGTAAAGACTGTCCATTCCTTTGCCAATTCCCTGCAAAGGTTAAGGTCTCTGGCATTAAGCCATTGCGATCTTCAGTCTTCTTTAATAGAGATGATGTGTGAAAGATCATAAATCTTCCTCACGTGGAGATGGCGAATCAACGGAACAGAGAGAGAGAGAAAGAACCTCCCATCCCCACAAACAGGTCAATCCCCACAAAACTAACATGTTGTAATATACTTACCCCTGCCTAGGACATATCTCCCCCATGGGAGTGACCGCTTCCATCAATTTCTTGCCCCTCTTCAGATGCTAATAGCATCTACAAGTTTAAAAATTATAAATATTAGCGATCTCTAAAGGAGTGTATAGTAAGAAATTTAAATAATTCGAAAAAGATTTAGTCATAACCCATGTACTTACATTCTTCAAGTAATCGTAAATTCCACCTTGGACTATGTCGTTGATATCAATGTCTCCAGCATCACATTCTAAGTGGGGTTCCTGTAACTTCAAAAATTGTAAATATTAGACAATTTAATAAATTAATCAAGACTAACACATGCATTAACAAAATTATATGTAATAACAAAATGACAAGTGTTTAAATATTACCTCAATGGTGGTTGTTTGGGCCTTGGGTACAACCACACCGGGTGCAATACCACCCCCGTGAGAGGCATCAATCTCCTACAAGAGTAAATATTGCATATATTACGAATCTTTTAATATGTTACATATAGTATGGAAAAATTAAAAAATGAACAATAACATATTTTTAAAACAATGTCCTTACCTGACCACCAGTCATCGTAGTGGTGGTCCAAGACCATAACAGGGTCCCCCACACGATGTGCAGACGTGTGGCTCGCTCTGAGGCACATGGGATGTCGGTCTATCCCCACCAATAGATGTCCCTCCACCACTAGAAGCTACTGGTTTTACACCAGCAGAGGAAGAGGGTGCTCTTTGGTCAATAGTTTTCTCCACTTGTTTTCAAGATGGTTCACTTCAATCCTTCAATCTTAGATAGAGATCAAAATCAAATGGCTGTGGATCAAAGGCCGTAGATAATATGGTTTGCGTATATTCCTAGTTTTTAGATAACATGGTTTGCGTATATTCCTAGTTTTTAAATGGGAATGTCTTTCACTTCACATTGGATTTTTGGAATAAATAAAAACTAGCGAGGAACTTTAAGGACATCATCTTGGAAGGCGGAAAAGATAGAGAATGTCATCTTTTGAACTCAATGAATACTATTTGGGAAGGCGTAAAAGAAAAAAGAATATGGCTGAGGAACATAGAGATTAGAAGATTAGGAGGAGAGGAGACACGAAGGTTACACATGTTGGAATTTATAAAGATGGATATAAGCTTCTTTATCTAAGGAGAAACGAAAAGCGTAATCATGAACGTAATTATCAAAACAATATAATTTGCTATAATAACATTTTTTTGATTTATTCAAAATCAACTCAAAGGATCACTTCGTTACATTTCTTCAATGTAAATTTTACAATAATCCACATCACTTTATTATTACAATCCTTT
>LPNX011212142.1:0-17632 GCA_001517045.1 Pseudotsuga menziesii
GCAGCCTATGATATTACAGGGTTGGCTATTGTACACTCAGTTAATATAATTTTGTGTTACAGCTCCATATTCAGTCTCCATTGTTGATAATTTGCATGAACAATTGTTAATTGTTGTGAGTGTATTCAATCTATTGCAGGCCTAAATTTCTACAAAGTCATCTTGAAAGAGAAAAGAACCATCTAGAAATAGTTTGAACACATGAATACTTAGAGTAAGGAGGCGCACAATCAAATGGAGAACAAAGATGCTGAATTTGCCAGATTACAAAAAAGATCCCAGGTTTTAAGTGATTTAACTGTCTTGGCAGAGGCTTCTAAGAGTCTTTAGACTTAGAATCATAGTTGTCTTTTGAAAGCAATTAGGTTTTGACAGATGTCTATTTGTATTTGTATTTTGTATTGCACTTGTATTAAGACTCTTTTAAGAAGACCGACTTTGCTATTTATGAAAGAATTCGATCCATAGAAATAGGATTTGATAACTATGTCAGAAACTCAGAAGTTTTGTATATAAAGGATAGTAGCTAGATATGAAAGTGTGGCAATCGGAGATGGGAATCCAATTTTGATGCATATTGTATGACATGAAACTCTCTGCATCTTCAATACAGGTTCTACTTTGATATGATTATGGTTACAAGCTGATTTTGCATTTTTATGAATTGTGTTTTTTATGATTTATCCTGTGTGTGGTCAAATACAATCCACTACATGATTCTTGTAATGAAATACAGTTATCTTTCAAACCTTTAGTGACAGAGTCAGATTCATTCCATAAATTCGTGTTCGTAGTTCCCTTGTTATTGAATTTTGTATTCTATTTTATGTCATACATATTTTTAAATGGTTATGTGATTTTTCCTATATCTTTGATTTTATTGAATTATTTTTAAAAGATGTCTTTAAGCTTGAACCCCTGTAGTCTAGGTTCAACTTTAGGGATAACAAGAATCTTGATTAAAGCCCAGGAAGAGAAGCATCAGTTGAATGCTGCTATGTTGTAGAGTTTGATAGACTTGTAAAGAAAGTTAGACTTTGGATAGGGTATAGTAAAACCAGAAGGAAGTAAGAGCAGTACCAGAAGAAGAAGAAGAAGGACTTCTAGTAGAGCATCTGACTCAGAAGAATCTAGTGGGGAGTCAAGCTCTTCTTCTCGCAAGGGAAAGAGAAAGAGGCACCATAAGGATCACTCTCGGTATGAATTTAAGAAGGTTAAACCTCCTACATTTGACAGTGAGGTAAAGACTGGACAAGAGGATGAAGCTTGGATTCTTGGGATAAAGAAGGACTTCCAAGTTCAAGATTATTCAGGAAACATGAAGGGAAGTGTTTCCATATTCAATCTAAATGGAAGGGCATCCATTTGGTGGGAGCACTTCAAACAAGTAAAGATGATCATTGAAAGGAGACTTAAGTGGAAACAATTCAAGAAGTATTTCAAGCAGAAATACCTCTCTGACAGGTATTATGATGACACAATTAAGGAGTTCCATGAGATGAGATTGGTACAACAGACCATGGAAGAGTATGCTAATAAGTTCTTGGAACTATTGAGGTATGTTAGGTACAACAAAGATGAAAAGGTGAAGGTACAACATTTTCTGAGTGTATTGCCTCAATCTTACAAAGACATAATTGAGTTTTATGAACCTATAACTCTAGAATAAGCAATAAGGAAAGCTAAGTATTGTTATGAGAAAATCAAAGGAAAACCTTATTATCATAAGACATGGAAGGACAAAAAGGAATGGGAAGTCTGACCAAAGGAAGAAAGATTTCAAACCTTCTAACTTCAAGAATCAATAGAAGCAATCATCACAAGTTGAGAAGCAGCCAGCCAAAGTGATGGGATAAAATCATAAAGAGCCACAACAGAATAGGGGACCAATCCAATGTTGGAAATGTGGAGGACCCCACATGTGCAAGAATTGTCCACTTGAGAATGAGAATGCAAGGCCAACTTACAACATTCAAGAAGTAGAAACAGTGGTTCAAGTATCAAGGGATGTCCCTAGGATTTATGCAGCACTGAAGGACCGCCAGGTAGATCACCAGTCAACCGTGGTTGAAGTTGCAGGTAAGATTGTTGAGCAATCTGTTTCTATTTTGATTGACCCTGGTTCTACTCACAGTTACATTACCCCTAGAGTAGTGTATATTTGTGCTTTTAAGAAAGTAAAGCATAGAAAATCTTGGTTAGTTCAGCTAGCCACTGGAACTAAGAGAAAGGTTAGTGAAGTGGTAGAGAAATGTCCATTGGTCATGAATGGATTGGTCATTTGTGTAGATCTAAATGTTCTACCACTTGGTTCCTATGATGTTCTCATTGGAATGGATTGATTAGAAGCTGACAAGGTAAATTTTGACTGTTATAATAAGATTTTTGAATGCATGGATGAAGAAGGGAACCCAAAAGTTGTGAAAGGCTTTCCAAAGGTGATTTCAGTAAGGCAGGTTTTAGCAATGCAGTTGAAGAAGTTCTGTAAGAAAGGTTACCAGTTGTAAGTAGCTCATATTTTGGAGGCAACAGAGGCTGAGACTCCTAGGTTGGAGGACTTTCATGTGTTGCGAGAATTCTAGGATGTGTTTCCTGATGAGATTTTAGGGCTTCCTCCAAAGAGAAACATTGATTTCACAATTGTACTTGTGCCAAGAGCAGCACCAGTGTCCAAGACACCCTACAGAATGAGTACACCAGAAATGATAGAGCTGAAGATGCAACTACAAGAGTTGTTGGAGAGGAAGTATATCAGGCTGAGTGTGTCTCCATGGGGAGCACCAGTTCTGTTTGTAAAGAAGAAATATGGTACACTCAGGTTGTGTATTGATTACATATAGCTAAACAAAGTCACTGTGAAGAACAAATATCCTTTTCCTGGGATTGATGACCTCTTTGATCAGATGAGAGGAGCAAAGGTATTTTCCAAGATTGACTTGAGGTCTGGTTACCATCAGGTGATAATAAAGGGTGAATACATTCATAAGACAACCTTTAGAACAAGGTATGGACATTATGAGTTTGTAGTGGTACCATTTGGTCTCACAAATGCACTAGATACATTTATGTGCCTTATGAATAGTGTCTTCAATAGGTATTTGGACAAGTTTGTTCTTATTTTCCTTGATGACATTCTTATTTATTATAAAAATGAAGAAGAGCATGAAGAGCATTTGAGATTGACATTGCAATTGCTCAAGGAGCATAAGCTATATGCAAAGTTGAGAAAGTGTGATTTCTATAGAGATAGAATTCAGTATTTGGGTCACATTATCTTAGAAGAGGGTATATCTATGGACCCTGAAAAGATTGAAGCCATTATGAATTGGCCTACTCCAAGAAATGTGACAGATGTAAGATCTTTTATGGGACTTGCAGGATACTATATGAGATTCATTGAAGGATTCTACAAATTTGCACATGCCATCACTTCTTTGTAAAATAAGGGGATAAAGTTTTAATGGACATCGAGGTGTGAAGAAAGCTTCTAGCAGTTGAATAATTTTCTCACCAGTGCACCAGTATTGAAAGTTGTAGACCCAGAGAAAGATTTTGTGGTGTGTACCAATGCATGCAGACAAGGGATTGGAGGAGTCCTTATGCAAGACAACCACGTGATGTGTTACGAGTCAAGAAAGATAAAGGAGCATGAGAACAACTACGCCACTCATGATCTAGAACTTGTAGCCATAGTACATGCTCTCAAGATGTGGAGGCATTACTTGATGGGAAAAATATTTGAGCTAAGGACAGACCATTGTGGTCTAAAATATTTGTTTGATCAACCTACTCTGAATGCTAGGAAAGTGAGATGGCTGGAGTTTTTATGTGAGCTTGATTTTGAAATCAAACACATAAAAGGAAAATAGAATAAGGTAGCTGATGCACTCAACAGGAAGGTGTAGGAAATGCATGTGCCATCTCTTGGTATTTGCCAATCAGATTTAAAGCAACAAATTGTTAATCATACTACTGGAGATGAATTGTATGTGCAGGTAAAAGACAAATTGCAGTAGCAAAGTCTTGAAAAGAGGTATGAGGGATATAAATTGGAAGAAGATGGACTTATTACTTATAAAGGAAAAAGTTATATTCCAAATGTAGCAGAGTTGAGGAGAGTTGTTATGGATGAAATCCATCAAGCTCCATATTCAGGTCACCCAAGATATCAGAAGACAATTGCTACAGTTAGGAAGCAGTACTTTTTGCCAGGAATGAAAAAGGACATGGCTGAATATATTTCAAGGTGCATGAAATGTCAGCAGGTAAAGGTTGAGCATCAACACCCTGTAGGTTTGTTGGAGCCTTTTCCAGTTCCAGAATGGAAATGGGAAGTTATTTCCATGGATTTTATTACAGGATTGCCAATGACTTGGAGACAACATGATTCCATCATGGTTGTGGTGGACAAGTTGACAAAGGAAACACATTTCATACCAGTTAAGTCTACGCATAAGACTGATGATATTGCAAAGATATTCATGAAGGAGATTTTTAAATTGCATGGATTTCCTAAGGAAATAGTCTCTGACAGAGATTTCAAGTTCACTTCCAATTTTTGGAAGGGGTGTTGTTTGCAGATTTGGGTACAAAGCTAAACTTCAGCACCTCATACCATCCTCAGACTGATGGGAAAACATAAAGAGTTAACCAATTTCTTGAAGACATGATTTGCATGTATGTGATGGATAAACCAACCAAGTGGGAAGATTATTTACACTTGGTAGAATTTGCTTATAACAATGGACAGCAAGCATCCTTGGAGATGAGCCCATATGAAGCTTTGTATGGAAGGAGGTGTAGGGCACCAGTGACTAGGGATAATCTAGTGAACAGGGTTGTGCTTGGTCTAGAATTGCTTAGGAGATGGAGTAGGAGGTTGTAAAGATTAGGTAGAATCTGAAAGCAGCCTTGGATAGATAGAAAAGCTTTGCAGATAAGCATAGGGTGAACAAAGAGTTCAGTATAGGGGATCATGTTTACCTTAGAGTGAGGGAAAAGAAGAGTTCCTTGAAGCTTGGAAGTTGTGCCAAGCTGTCACAAAGATATTGTGGGCCGTTTGAAGTGCTTGAAAGAATAGGGCTAGCTGCATATAGACTTACATTACCTGCTAGAACTAGAGCTCATAATAATTTTCATGTTTCTTTGCTTAATAAATATGTACATGATCCTAACCATGTGATAAATTGGGATGTGATTTAGGTGGAACCTGAGGGAGAGTTCCAAATAGAGCCAATGCATATCCTCGATAGGAAGGTCACAATGCTCCGGAACCGAGCCATAGGGAAGGTAAAGGTGCAATGGGAGCACTACGGTTCTGAAGAGGCTACATGGGAGATGGAGGATGCCATCAATTGGCATATCCATTTTTGTTTAATTCTGTGGAACACTGAGGCGGTACCAGTGTAGCATTTTGTTCAATTTTGTAAAGCACTGAGGACAGTGCTATTGAAGGGGGAGGGGAATGTAACACCCCGGTTTTGAACCCATTTGCATTAAATGTATATGATGTATATATTGTAATTAACCATGGTGTGGAGATAAAGGAAAAATCCCCCCCATCAATTAAGCGTTTAATGTTTCGGCGATTAAAATCGTTGCTGATGGTATTTTGTGCTAGCCGACACATTATAATTTTGGCATCATGTAAATATGCATTTTAATTAAAATAAACCCCAACTAGCTATTTCAATGCAACCATAATTAAAAGGGCATGATATTCCTAAGGATAAGGAGGGGGAAATATTTAACCTTTGGGGCCAATGGGGAAAATCCAAATGTCAATTGATAAACCCATTTAGTTGTCACCTATATTTTATCTTACTCACCATCTATCCCTTATCTCATTCAACAACCCTTTTGTCTTATTCTTGTCAAAACTACCAAATTAAATACTATGGAGTTAGTTGGGGGAAATTATTGCATGGGTAGTGGTTTGGCAGGACTGTCAGTCCTTACCCACATGCACACTCCACCAGGGAACTCATTCATCCTCACGTGGGCAAGAGGAGAAGGGACCATGACCCATTTTTCATTTTTTTTCTTCTCACGCAAAGAACTGGGAGAGCTGCCTTACCTTCATGATTTCACTATGTGTAGTTCTCTTCACGTTGTGGGTCTAGGCATGTGAATTCACCTTCATGCAGGTTGCATTCCTTCCCTCATGCAGCTGAGAAATCGTTGCTGGTTTCCCCACGAATTTTGGGTTGTTGGGGGTTGTTTTTGAGTCATCTTGGCCATGATAGGGCCAAGAATGACTCTGGAGTCAGATTGCTCAGTGTGAGCTGTGTATTACCCAAATTGCCATTCTAGTTTTGTTTTGTGGTGTTTTCTTTTAAACCCCAGAGCTATGAATTGTTGTTTTGTTATGTGTGCACAGTGGATTGGTCTTGGGACTATGTAGGAGTGGAAAGGAGTCTATTTGACAAACCTAGTGTTTTATAGAAGCATTATAGACAGATCTAGAGGGATGGATCTCTTCTCCACACCCCTTGAATATCACTGGAATGGAAGTCATGTACGGAGGGACTATACAGCAGAGAAAGTAATGATTCCTTGTGTTGGGTGTGTGTGGATGTATTAGGAGTCAAGCTAGTTCTGGTGAAGTCATCCTTAGCTCTTCAGTGAGCCCACTAGCTTAGCAGACAATGCTTCCATCTCTTGATAACCTGATAAACCCAACTTGTTGGCTTGGTTATGTGTTGTTGTGTACTCTTGGTTTGATAAACCCAACCATGTTGGCTTGACTGATTCTTGACATATATTTGGCTATGTGTGAGCCTGCTTAGTTTCCTTATTCCTTGTGGGAATCATGCCCAACTTGGGGGTGGTAGTGTTGCTGAGATATTAAGGAGCACACTGGCCTATGGTTGGGTGGAAACGTTGCAGCGGCATAGTTGGTTGTGGGGTGTTCTTCTTCATAAGATAAGTATTCTTGTCTATTTCATCTCTACAATTGTATTTGATGTTTAATGAAAATTATGAACATGTTAGATGATTGAATGGAATGCAGTTTGTTTTTGCTGTATGATAAATAATTATGTACCTATGCATGTTTTAGTTCAAATCATTTCAAATTTTATCATGGTATGTTCATGGGGCTAGTTTCTCGGGTAGATAGCAGCATCGGTAGCATCCTCTTCGTCGGTCCAAGGGTCGAGGATGTTACATAAACCCTTTTTGACAAGCATAATAAATAGAAAGTAAGTTAATGGGCATGTGTTCAACATGAAAAACATCTTCCAATTAACCATTAGTAACATTAGCATTATCGGAACCAATTACGGAAAGTTGTTTACCATCACGTATAGAAACTTTCTCAGATATGTGTTTACGATTGTCATTAGAATATATTATATTCCTTTGAAGGTAATAAGGTCTTTGTATTATGTCAGAAGTTGTCTACAATATTATGTAAAAGAGTAATACATTTAACTCATAGTTATATGGTGTGCCTAATTGACTTTGAAGTAACTTATTGTAACTAAGGGCTAACTAAGACTAACTAGTGCTAACACCAAGTGACTGAAGGAGGTTGGTTCTGGGACTCCCAATGGCTCCTAAAATGTAGGGATTGGTCTAGGAGGCACCCCCACTGATGCATGCACATGCAGTAAGTGGAATTTAACCTCTAGTATTGCCCCGCACACTTCAATGACTGGTACATGTGGCCCCATTGGGCCATGTGGACCCAATTGCACTAGTGGACTCATTTAATTAATTTAAAGTTCTTAAGTTAGGAAATAATTAATCTAATAGACACTTGACCAAGGGAGGATTAATAATCCTAACACCCCCCATGAATCCTAACTTGGACAACTATGGGCCATGTTACCAAGACCATAGGTCACCCAAATACAATCTAGAAGATAATAAAAAATGTTGCTTAGTACAACTGAGGAAACAGGGGAAAACCTCATGGGAAACCCAACCCCCCCCCCCCCCCCCCCCCCCTCAAAAATAAGTAGGAAAATAGCAATATGCAAGATATATTTAGAAGAAATAAGCTTCCTCCTTAGAAAAATAACTTGAGCAAAACACTGCTGCAAAAAATTACATCTCTATGCAGCAGCATGGTCCATCAGTGGACCTCTCAATGTACTTCTGAACTAATGAATCTATTTGGTTCTGTTGGATGGTGAAGGTAGGGAATGATCAAATCTATTCTTTTGTGGGCCATGTATTTGATCATTCTCCATCATCAAGTAGCGCCAACCTAGAAATTTTCTGCACCATTATGTGAGAGATAGTGCAACATGCTCATTCTGATACTAGGACCAAGTTCTCCTTTTGTCTTCTGGAACTCCAGCACTACTTCCAGCTACATCAAGAAGCTTTTGAGCCCATATTGGATTAGGATTCTTATTTGGAATGGGTACTGGATCTGTATATAATCTCTTGAGATTCAGTATCAATAACAGGATCATGTTGTATGTGATCTTCTTCATCTGAATATGAAACCTATATCACATCATCATCATCATCAAAAATAGGAGGAGAAATGGTTATACCTTCCTCTGCTGCTGGAGGAGTATCATACAGCTGATCTTCTTCGAACTAGCCACTTATTTCAATGAAGCATCTTATGGTAGCAACCTCCATCATTTTGTGAGCTTTTGCATCATCTGCATATCCCAGCAGAATGCATTCGCTACTTTTGGATTGGAAGGCCTTTCTCTTGTCAAGTGGTATCCTGGCTCAATATTTGGAACCAAAAACTCTCAGATGAGAGACATTGGGCATATACCCATGTAGTGCTTTGAATGGAGTCGCCCCAACCACTGACTTGTGGTGCACCCTATTCTGCAAATACGAAGAATAGTTTACTGCTTCAGCCCAAAGAGAAGGAGGTAGATGCTTTCCATGGAGAAGGCATGTTACCATCTCTTTCAGTGATTTGTTCTTCCTCTCAGCCACACCATTTTGCTGTGGTGTGTATGGAACCGAGTGTTCCATTCGAATCCCCTCTGATTCACAGAAATTATAGAAATATATTTTGACATATTCTCCTCCTCCATCAGATTTTATTGATTTGATCTTCTTATTGAAGCTGTTCTCAACCATAGCTTTAAAAATTTTAAAAGTCTCAAAAAATTATGATTTTAGCTTCATGAAGTAGATCCAACAGTACCTATAACAATCATCAATAAAGGTTAGAAAATACCTGCAACCATTAATGGATTTTGTGGGAATAGGTCCAGCTACATCACTGTGTATCAAATCAAGTGTAGAGACAGCTCTATGAGCCTTCCCAACATCATACTTCTTTTCTGGATGCTTACCTACCAAGCACCCAACACATACTTCATCAGAAGTTTGGATGGAGGGAAAACCTTCAACCATGTTATCATTATGGAGCTGCTTCATATATTTGAAATTGAGATGGCCAAATCTGTCATGCAAAATCTTGTTGGTGTTGTTAGCATGAGACAATAAAGCTGTAGGAGGAGAACCAGGAAAGAAATGTGAAAACTCATAAGCTTTGGTAGAGTGATTTGAAATACCTTTTGCTACAAGCTTTCCAGTGGATTTTTCTGTAATCTCAACTAAGTCTGAATCGAATGTGACCCTCTTGGGAGAGCCTGTATGTGTCATTTGGTAAACAAATAACAAGTTAGCAATAAGGGAGGGAACATATAAGACATTATTGAACTCACCATGCTTTGCTTTGACTAAGCCCCTTCCTTCTGCTGGAATCTGGGAATCATCTCCGATGTGAATATTAGGCCCCTTTGATAGTGAAAGAGTAGAGAAGGATTATTTGGAAGAAACCATGTGGTTGGAGGCTCCAAAATCTATAATGTATGCTGAGGATGGAGAGAGAGTTTCTTTCAAAGCATGATACCTTCTGGCATCTTCTGTTAGTGCTTCTTCATCAGGCTTCTTTTCTCTTGGAGGAGCAATATTGTGCTACTTGAGAAGAGGGGACATCTCATCAAGTTGCTTCCTCATACAATGTTCTTCAAGATGGTATCCCTTTTCACAATATGGACATAACTTCTTTTCAAATTTCTTCTTCTTAGAGAGGGAGGCCCCTTCGGAAGCTTGTTGATTTGGTTTAGGCTTCGAATCGGTCACCTTGGGTTCCTTCTTCTTTGATTTCCCCTTTGCTTGCACTTTGGAGGAGTCAGTAACCAAGAGAGCTTGATCCTTTGAAGTCTAGATGACTCCCATTCGAATAAATTTGTCTTGTTCCTTGATTAAGGACTCAGAGAATGAATCTAAAGATGGAAGTTTCCAATCAGGAAAGCTTTCCTGCTTGGAATGAAACATAGAGACATAGATAGAGTACTCAAGACCTATTTTGTTGAGTATTGAAAGGACATTTTGCTCATCCTTCCACTCTATCCCACACTGTCTGCATTGTAGCACTAGAGACTTAAATTTGGAGAAGAATTGCTCAATAGTATCGAAACTGCTGGGATGTAAATATACCAAATCATTCTCTAGAATGTGTCCCTGAAGCTCATTTTGTTTGTTAAACAAGCTATCAAGCTTCACCCAGGCTTCTTTGGGAGTCCTCAATCCTTCTAGATGAAATATGAGATCTCTCGAAATATAAGTACATAAGTACCCGAATGCTTCATCACAATTGTTTAGGAACTTGTTCCGCTCTACCAGTTGATGAGGATCAGCCTCCAATCCATGTATGATTTTATGGTATCCATGCTTGTGCAAGGACAACTGCATATCAATCCTCCAATAAAGGTAATTTGAAGTTGCGAGGATCCGTGGCTTAGGAGTTCGAGAACTCATAATTGCTTCGGAAGGGAGACTACAAATAATTCTTTCAAGCTACGTAGCACCTTTCAATTTCACTACAAATAACACTAAAAAATAAGAACTGTTAGAATCATGCTTTTTCCTCCAGACATGAACATGTTTTTAGGGTCTGTCACACCCTCTCCACTGCTGTGAATGAATCCAAATCTAGGAAATTTTCATAGGGGACTTCTGTGGAAACTCGACTAGTTTTGATGTTCGATGAGGAGAAACAAGCATGAATCCTGCCTAAGAAGGCTCTGATACCATGTTATAATTTGAATGCCATTTATATCTTTAGGTAGAGAGATCTTATTATGTCCCAGCAATTGAATGGAGAATGAAAATACAAATCCAACAAGACAAACCACACAGGAAATGGACAAGTATTGATTAGGAATTTACAGTATATTCATCATAATAATATTCAATTTATAATAGATTACAAATAGGTATAATTTGAATGCATGAGTAATTAATTCGAATACTCCAAGTGGATAATACTATATCTAACTGAATCTCTAACTCAAGGTCTCCCAATCAATATCGGAGTCCAAATAAACAACTCCCCGATGACCACTTACTCCAACATGCAGTAACAACTAGTTAAATCAGTGCAACTGAGAGTGAGGTAGGTAGGAAAAATGATCCCCCCCATACAACCATGCATTATCCATGCATTATTAGTGCTAGCCTAATTGATTGTGAAGTAACTGATTGTAACTGAGGGATAACTAAGACTAACTAGTGCTAACACAAACTTACTGAAGTAGGTTGATGTTGGGACTCCCAGTGGCTCCTAAAATGTAGGTATTGGTCTAGGAGGCGCCCCCACTGATGCATGCACATGCAGTAAGTGGCAGTTAACCTCTAGTATTGTCCCCCACACTTCAATGACTGGTACATGTGGCCCCATTGGGCCATGTGGACCCAATTCCAGTAGTGGACTCATTTAATTAATTTAAGGTTCCTAAGTTAGGCAATAATTAATCTAATAGACATTTGACCAAGGGAGGATTAATAATCCTAATAGGGAAATCATGGGTAAGCCTATCTAGCTTCTCCTCCACTACATGAAGCATAGATTCATCACCTCCGATATCCACTGATCGAGCGAAGATCCTAGGATGCCCATCAGGTCGGAGTGGTTCTATATCTGCATATCAACAAAAGGTATATCAAACTCAAGTACATATGTATATATAAATTTATGAACAAAATTTCATAAAAATTAAATAATAAAAAAGTAAAAATGCATACCCATCTCTTCCCATTCTCCTCCGGGAGGGAGGATGAGCTCAGGATCTCCTCTGAAATCTAAACCCACATAAGGGAATTGCTTGAATGCAGGTACCTGTCTACTCCACCAAGAGTAGAAGTCATCATCATATCCACTTTGGATTCCACCTCCACCAACCTATCAAAGAAATATGTCACCCCACCACGTGATTCAAGCTCACGGGGCGGGCATGGTGGTAGTGTAAGTGCGAGACTGAGGGCAGGAACCCTATCAGAGAAGAAAGATACTAGTATGCTCGCATATCCAAAATTATTTTTCCTATCTCTCCTGCAGTTAGGTATATGTTTATTCTTAATCGAGACTAGTCCCGAACACCAATCATACAGTACTCCTCGCAAGAACTCTACCGCTATGCACATGTGTTTCCTCGCAATTAAATGGAAAGAATACGATCCTGCTACTCTAACGACGATTCTCACTATAAATTTCAAAGGAAAGCTAGTCATCTGTCCAATAGGGATTTGAGTTCCCGATTGTTTAGTCCCTGGGAGGAAATATGTATTGATTTAATCTTGAACACTAAGAGGTTCACCATCCCGACCGGTACCCTCCATGTTCATAGGTTCTCTCCTGTGCGACAATCCCATGATAAAATATATGTCTTATGTTGTAAGTTCCAAGGTTTCCCCTTTGAGTTCAAACTAGCTGAGATCATGTTCCCACAATATCACTAAGTTCTCAAGAAAATGAACTTATGCATGCATGTTTGACGTACGGTAAAAATTAAGTAAGCCACATCTTCGTAAAGCTTTCAAAGTCACAGGATCGACCATTTCCCAATGATCCATATCCTCGTGCTCTCTTTCTCGCCCTTCCAAAACCATGATGACCTGCCCAAAACACATTTTTACCATTAGATTTTCAAAAAAATCATTATCACACACTGTCTAGTGTGCACATCGCAATCCATTCATGGGTTTTCCTATTGTCAACCCACAGTTCAAACGTGAAATCGCGAGTCCAAATAATGCTACTTGCAGGAACATCTTGGTGCCTTTAGGGATGGATTAAAACCCAAATTTGACCCTAAAATTTAAAATTTATATGTGTGAAAGTAAAGAGGAGGGAGAGAAGAAGTACCTGCACTTCACGGATTTGAAAACCGTCCATCGGATTGCCCATAACTATCGATCAAAGTAAGGAGGTAAAATGGCTCAATTTGGTAAAAAACCTCAAAATGGTATGTTTTAATTTGATTTTGAACTATTTATAGTAAAAAAATTTAATTTTTACCCATTTTGTATATTTAAAGTCATTTTTATATTATCTGAACTAATACCATGTGTTTTTTCCTAAATATTCCAGGTCATGGATGATCTAAAACATAATTTCCTTTGCATATAGGGTAAAATCTAGTCCTGCTTGCATATTTTGCAGCTATACCTTATTTCTCGATAAACCCTAGGATCTCTTTTCATCCATGGACTACGATGTATAACCACTCTTTACCTTGAAACATCATTGTTCTTCCGTGGATAGGGCCTCCTTTACATGGGTAACCCTAGTTAGAACATTTTATTATTATTCTGGTACCCATGTCGCAGTTGTGTTAGGATGTGGGAGCCTTTGTAGTCGTTTTTCATGACAAAATGAACCTCATTTTGCATGTTTTTACCAATCTACCCTTGATTATAAGGATCCCCTCCATTATGGAGTTATCTTTAAGCCCTGGTCTGACTCCTTAAAATTGACTAGATAGATGATTTTATTGTAATTTGTTCAGACTCGTTAACGTATTTGAATGATCATCCACATCGGTGATAGTTCAACCCTTTTTTAGACTATGTGGATTACTTACAAAAAATGAATACTCTTTTTTCCTCGCAATATAGAAGAGTATCTTCAGGCATAGGTTTATCTCTTTTCCGTACCCAGAGGACTAAACTTACGGAAAATGAATCTGTTTGAGCTTAGTTTTCTCTTTTTCGTGATCTGGACCTAAACATGAAAAATATTCTGAGCATTCCTTATGTATTTTGTCATGCTCGCTAAACCCTAGAATAAAGCATCGAGTTTACTGTTTCCAATCCCATTCTCATAAATAAATGGAACTTTCTAAGTGATGTTTCCTTACTTCACACTCGTTAAACTAAGGCTATGTGCTTGCTTTTGAAGGAGCGTCAGTTGGGTGATAGTTT
Organism: Pseudotsuga menziesii; assembly: GCA_001517045.1. Taxonomy (NCBI): domain Eukaryota; kingdom Viridiplantae; phylum Streptophyta; class Pinopsida; order Pinales; family Pinaceae; genus Pseudotsuga; species Pseudotsuga menziesii. The sequence continues at coordinate 14,200 of LPNX011212142.1, forward strand.
ACCTCTTTTTCAGACCTTGCCGACTAAGTAAGAAAAAGGTATACCTTAGTTAATCGGAAGCTAAAATTTAAAATTGATGTGTTAGTTTAATAATTGAGGGCCTTACCATAATCAAAAATATTGTTGTTAATGTGTAGAACTAAGCTCACATGATATTTTAATACACAAAATGCAATAACAATTTTATATTAAAATTTCTATTAATGTATAGTTGTGATTTAGTGGTTAAATTATAATTCCACATGAAGGATCCAAATTCAATACTTTATAATACTTTTTATTTATAAAGTAATAAATTATAATTTCATCAAATTTAACAAATTTTATATGCAATTCTTATTCCACAAATTTAAAAATCCAAAGTAAAATATTGGATGCACAAATATCTTCTTATTAAATTGTTTCCTTACGGTGTCTTCTTAAAGGCTCATCTTTAGTGATTAATTGTAGGAAATAAGATTTCAGAGCAACTAAAGGAATTCTCATATTTTTGTTTCAAAGGAGGGACGTCAAATTAAAGATGTCCTATTCGTCCATTGAAGAGTTCTTCTTTTTCATCCCATTCTATGATGTGATACACAATCTAGCTTGTGTTAGGAGTGATTTAATTCTGTTATAGATTGTCAAGATGGTTTAGGTTTATTTTTGTATAAGGTAAGGGTCTGGGCATATTTTTGACATTTTTTTTAAGTAGTAGAAAGTTTAAATAATCTATATTAAAGGAGTTTTTTTTCATGAAGGATTTTTACTATTTTTTTCTCAATAGTATTGTGAGCACATAAAGAATGTAATTTTTCATTCACCACTTAACATAAATTACATTTTTGTGAGAAAAAAATACAAATATCTTCAAAATTGGTGAGATAAATGATAAAATTGGCAACAATATACCCTTTTTCATATGGGCTAAAGTTGATAAGTGGACAGATTCACTTTTCTATTGTCATTTTAACACTTAGTTTTGATCTATTCATTTTTTCCAATTTTTTACTATTTGTGTGTATCTTAAAATGGGATAAAACTCCCATAGGAAAATCTTCATGATCCAAGTTCCTATTAATGATCAAGTGGTAAATTATAACATCCAATACAATTCCTACAAAAGTTTTGGTAAAACGTCCACTTAGAAAGGAGTGAATTTGTCTATTTCATTTTCATATCAACCATTTGTTCATACAAAGAAATCATAAATATAGAAACCCATAAGAATACTCATGCATAGGAAAAGACCCAAAAAGAATTGAGATATCAATGGATTTTAAATAAAAGGATTCAACATTTATCAAAAAGATAATATTAAGTTTGAAATATTGATGAAAAGTGACAAACATAATTATTAGCCAATGGTAGGATATGAAGTAATGCATGGTATGACAATCACAACTTGGTTCTTCATTGAGTCTCATTCAACCTTCAAAATTCTTATGGCACTAATTCTTCTCCAATTGAAACATTTAGATTTAAAAGTATCGTATTGAAACTAAAACATAATACTTACCCTATTACAAAAAAGTCAAGTTATCAACATATAACATGACCATTCTTTAAGGGAAAACTATGATTACCAAAAAAGAAGCAGGAAGTACAATATTTATGTGAGATATTAAACTTGAATATTACCTCTTTTTTTATTCTATATTTTAAATAGACTCTTCCAGTCAAATTTGATTTATTAAACCTATCAAATTTCTTTTGATTGTTATGGAGTTTGGTTTTATTATAAATGCTTTAAAATTAGGTTTATCATTTTTATCTTTTACTTGGTTTCACATATTTACAGAATCTCAAGGTATTTTGTCTTTTCCAATATTCATTCAAAATATTTTAGTGCCAAAAATCTTGTTTTGTCCAATAACAATAAAAAAAAAGTTTGATCTTTTAACTTAGGATTAATATATTTATATTAATTACTTTAAAATAGTTTGAGGTTAATTTTTTGGTCTATTTTGTTTATAATTTGTGACTTAATTATTAGATGTAGATATTTTATTTGATATTTATTATTAACCAATATATTAGTGGAACTTAACGCTTGTGATTATTACAATTGGTATAAAGATCACGGTATTTTGGAGCTTATGTTGTTTTGGGTCATTTCTTTTAAATAATGTTATTTTAAAAAAATATTTATGTCATAGAAACAAATCTAAAATACATAGATTTTAATCATATCTCACTTAATAATAGATATTTTTAAAGATGCCTGTGAAAGTACTCTAAAGCATGCAATCATTTTTATTTTTATTTTTACCCTATCAAGTGGGAGGAAGAAGCCAAAAAATGTATGATAGCATACATAATTTTAAACAAGAGCCACAAGATGGCAATGCCCACGAAGTTGCTAATATCTCTTTCTATAAGATGGTAGCAATAGAAGAAAGAATGTAGACAACCATAGAAAAAAGAATGTAGACATAAAAGCATGTTTGAATTCATTTACCACCATAAAAGATAAATATGATTAATTTGTCATGCCATCGACTAAGTTCCTTCTCAACTAATTATTGGTTTGTACAACTATAAAAAAATTAGCTCATGCAACACTCCAAAAGATAGGGTACTTTAATTTGATTCACAAAGGACCACAAATGCATAATGATTATGGTACTAAATATCTTTTTATTCATTAATAACACAACACAACTCCACATACTTAACACATGCATCATAACCAACATCCACTTTAACTATTGTCCAACTTCTTATTAATATTTCTAAGAAGTAGTTAGTATCTCTTATGAGGTCTCATCTATTTTTATGAACCACCATTCATATTGGAAAATGGATTATAGGGTATGTATTATGGACTAATAATTTTTTGAAGAAAATTAGTATCTTTTGTAAGTTTTCATCTATTTTTACAAACCACCATATATATTGACAAATGGATCATAGGGAAAGTATTAAGGAAAAATAATGAATATTCTTAATAGAGATAAAATCCTACTAGAGGACTTGAAGAGCCCACACTTAACCAATGGGGAAAATTATCAAATGGAAGCATACTTTAACCAATGCCATTTGTCAATTTCCATCTTGTTGCAATCACCACGGTAGGTATTTCCCCAAACAAGGGAGAATAGACTTAATGAGGAATTAATGGATATATGGGTGTGGTAATTACCCTATAAATTACTTAGAAGAAAATGGATTTCATAGAATAAAGATACGCGAATAACGCAATCTTAATTGAACACCTGCACCTACAAATACCAAGTAGAAACAATGATTTCAATGACTTACTTGTTACTCAAATTTCTTACGAATAAATGCACAAATTGTATGTTCAAATTTACTATTTAAAAAATAAATATGTTATATTATAATTGAATAATTCAAAAAAAATAATTTTATATTACAATTAAATAATTAAAAAAAAATTGAATTCATAGTTTGATATCTAAGAAAAAGAATATATATATATATATATATA